>SMGU01004014.1:0-24612 GCA_004348175.1 Puccinia novopanici
AGTGGTGGTAGGGCTGAAGGTTGTGTGCTAGCAGATACCATATTGGACATATTGACACCAAGGGTAAAGTAACAAGTCTTAAGGATGAAGTCTAATGAAACTAACAGAGATCCTGATATTTTTTCTGTTGGAAGGGGTGCACGGGAGCAAATTCAACAGCTCATGTGTGCTGTTTTTGATGAGAAGAGTGATGTCAATGCTATGGCATGCGAACCGATGCTGTTGCTGATCCAAACCAACGGGGCGAGACGAGACCAAAACAGTTGACAGCTGAGTGCTCTCAACGAATTGCAACGGCGAATCAGTGAGATTCGGGCTGGAAACACAAAATTTGGTGAGGACTGCGCGGTAGCAACGGGCGAGTAAAAAAAAAAGCCGGGCTGTTTACTTTGGACCGTCGCTGCGGTGCATGGGTCAGGGGGGCGAACGACTGATGATGATCAGTGTTATTGGCTTGAATATTGGGAAGCAAGCATCCAGTGGGATTGGTCATCACCAGATCACTTGATGGCTGTCATTTTCAGGCAAGCTAGGGCAAGCTTGCTCACCAAGTAGGTGGCACTGGCAGAACAAACACAACCGAGCGCGATCAGAAGACGACGCTGGCGCTGTTGCATGGTCAGCACTAGAGTCTCAAAACCAGAGGTGCACCCTGGTAGCGCCAGTCACCGCCAGTCCATCAGCGTTACTAGCCTGGGCTCGCTTCAGCTAGGCGCGTTTTAAGTCTATTCACTGCAGGATCGGATCGATTATAAATCTATCCTGTGGACCATGAGGCCATGTAACAGGGTGTTTGCTTGACCCGCGGTCTAATCCCAGCTTGTGCTTGTTTTGATTTTCGCGTGTGTTCTTGTTTTCTGTTGGTTTTTCGTACAGGTTGGGTTTACTTTTACATTTGTATGTACAGCTACACACCGGGGCGAAACGGCAACTTAGGTCGCGCCCCGGTGCCGATGTTGGGCGCAGGGCGCCTTTGCGACTGCATTTGGCGCCCTAACGGCGTCCTTGTTGACAGACGCACCAGGGGCGCGGCTTGGACACCACCAGTTTTGGTGGCGCCCTGGCCGGGTCCAGACAAGTGTCATCTGGACGCTTCTTGGCGAACCCGCCTTGGCAGCGTCCTTCTGACACGTTCGTCGGGCGTGCCAGCATGAAACGTCCCCGCACCCCCTGTGGACCCATATCGTCAAACAGGCGTCTCAGGGGTCGATACGATCTGGGGTCGTATCGACATGCGCCGCTCCATGCCCGTCACACGTGCGCCAACCTGGCGTTTCAGGCATCGCCACCGCTGCGGTCGGAGCAAAGCGGCGGGGCAGGGCATTGTGATGGCCGCCTGTGGCAACTGACTCCCACCATCCAAGGCTCCGCCACCCTTGATTGGAATACCGCCCCCCCCTGAGTCTGTGCAAGAGCTCTCAGCTCGGATTTGGTCAGTTTCCCCCAGCCTTCTTCACTCAGACACCCCACACCCCCCAGTACACCGGCCTATATCCTCAGACAGACTCCTTCCAGCCCTCAGATCATACCAGTTGCCCGCTTTCAGCCCCCCCCTCAAAGGCAGATAATGGCCCCCACAACTCCCAGACATCCATATGATGAAAGAGGTACGTTGGCTTCCACTCACTTTGATTTTCCAATTTGAATTTAGGCTAATGGATTGGTTGACATGCTGTCTGAGTTGTGTCAGATTTCCGTCCCATCCACACATCAGATGGCATTTCACATAAATGCTGGGTGTGTCCACGCTCAAAACCCACAACTAACCGAGTGATCCATTGGCGAAGTGCAGTTCACCAGAAAAACAAGGATTATCAAATAAGTCAATCACATGCACATCAACATCAGGCAGACATAGAAATGCAAGATCCACCAGATGTGTCTGGCACCCAAAACCACTCATACTCAGATCATCAAGAACACATGAATGCACCTTGGGGCTCAACTGATGGCCAGCTTTCTCTTGGTATCAATCAACATGTCAACTCAAAGACTCTTGAGGAGGAATTGGATGAAGCCGAACGTCTGGAATTGTTGAGAATCACCTCACCAGAGGATGAGTGGGAGGATGTGGAAGATGAGCTGCCAGAAGACCAACCTGCCTCAGCCATTGAGGAACGCCCCATTGTTCGAACTGACAAGAGGTCCAATCGAGTTAACAATAGTGTTTGGTATCCCTTCAAGAGCTTGGCAGTGAGCTATTCCTTATATATTGCCATACACTGCACAGTTGGGCTGACTATTTGTGTTCAACTGTCAAGGATATCCAAGCATCTATTATTATTGGATATACTCATTCTATGCTCTCCAGAACCCTGTATGAAAAAACCCGGGCTGTTATGTCAATCTCTAATTCCAATCTCCCTGCCTGGTCAACTGTGCGAGATTCAAGGGCTCGGATTTCTAAATTGGTTGGCTGCAAGATCAGATCAAGGATGTCTATCTTTGACACTCCATGCTTTGCCCTGAGTGCCAAAGATATTATATCACAGGTGTGTTCCATAACACGCACATATCATTATGTTTGGTTGATTGATTAAATAATTGCATAAACTCTGAGCAGGAATTAGCCAATCCGTTGGTTGCTGGACACCTTGATTTCCTCCCCGAACAGACAAATGGCCTAAACATCCACAAATTTTCTCAATCTACCAAGTGGCTTGAAATGCTTACTCCGGATTTCCGTCCTCAAATGTGTGAAGCAAATGGGAAACACTTTTATTTATATGAACCAGTTCAATTGCACTCCAGTAAAGTGGTTATCCCCATATACCTCTTCAAGTTTAATGGTGCAATACATGCTAAGTGCTTTCAGCTCCTGCCCGAACACATCACCTCAACACAAATTGTGTCAGCAGATGGGAAGAAGAAACAGGGGATCAAGATCACCATTCCTTTTGGCTTGGGCTTCAATCATACTGCTTTGCAAGTCTTCCCCGTGGATCAGTTTTCACAAGATTACGCTCACATTTACTGGAAAAATGGGGCTCCTTTGGTGGAGTATTGTGGTGGGAAGATTTATGGTGAGATACCTGTAATTTTCAATGATTATTTAGATACTTATATGTTTATATCATTCAATAGAGGATAAAACAGATGAAGAGTTCTTGGTCCCAAACCCTTGGCGCATCAAATCCAAGGGGAAAATTGTTCGACATGTCCCAATTGCTCTGTACTCGGACGACACTTCTGGCAATGTATCCAAGCAGTTCAACAAGCATGTGTCTTACTTCTTCACCTTAGCGGGCCTGGAACCTCGGATATCCAACCAAGAGTACAACTGCCACTTTTTATCTACCTCCAATGTGGCAAGTGTTGGTGAAATGGCTGATCAAATTGTGGATGAATTGAAGTAAGATGGCCTTTTTTTGGTTGATGAATACTTGATTTCTGGCTGACTTTTTGGGTTTTAGTGAAATGGCAACAGAGGGTTTCCCAGCTTATGATTGCAGTATTTCCCAGCCAGTTTGGGTCCAGGCGGTTGTGTTATGCTTTTTGGCGGATTCTCCTATGCATGCTGAAGTTACCAACACCCCCAACCCTGGCGCTTCCCTGAACCCTTGCAGGATGTGTAAACTGTCTGTAAATTTTCAGAAGGATAAAAAGTCATTGGATTATGTTGAAAGGTTCCTGCAGCTGGATGATGATGGTTACTTTGTAAGACATTTCCTCTCTTTTGGAAAAATTCTTTCTTTTGGTCTTGATTTGCATTTGGCCCCTGGCACTCACTCAATTTTCAACAGAGAAAAACTCCCTCTCGCGCTTGGGAACAAACAAGAGAAAATACATACAAGATTTTTACGGTTGCCACTACAAAAAGCTTAACTCAGGCAAACAACGAAGCCAAATACTATGGAATCAAGGACCCCATCAACACTAAATTGCTGATCGATTCCAAAGGAAAGAATAACAAAGACCAACGGGATGCTCTGAAAGTCTTGAATGATGATCCATTGACCAAGGATTCTTTATATAATCCTTTCCTCAAGCTAAAAGGTATGTGTGCCTTTTGTGTGACATGATGATATTGATGTATTTTTGCTGATATGGGGTTACAGACTTTAATGGGGTGTATGACACACCAGTAGAGGTGTTGCATGTAGTTCTCCTGGGAGTCGTCAAATATCTGGCTCGTGATTTTGTGGCTAGCGTCCCTGCAAAGGACAAGTTCAAATTGATCGCTCGACTTCAATCGTTCAACACAAAATCACTAAACATCTCATCCCTGAAACCCATGTACCTTATTCAGCACATCAAGAGTTTGGTGGGAAGAGACTTCAAAACTATCTTGCAAGCGGCACCTTTCATTTTCTATGATTTCTTAACACCAGAGAAAAAGGCAATTTGGTCGGCCCTATGCAAGCTGACACCTTACATATTCCAAACTCAAATCCCGGACATGGAACCATTTATTGCAAGCCTAAAAGTCCACATCAACATCTTCCTGTATCACCTCATTAAATCAACAGCACAATGGGTGAATAAGCCAAAGGTCCATATGCTCCTCCATCTTCCAGAATCTATCAAACGATTTGGCCCCAGCTCACTCTTTTCAACCGAGAAATTTGAATCATACAATGGGGTGTTGAGGAATGCTTCGGTCCACTCCAACAGGCAGTCTCCAGGTCGGGACATCGCAATCGGTTTTGACAATTACTCATGCCTGAGGTTCCTTCTATCTGGCGGGGTTATATATGATCATTCAACTGGCAATACTCGTGACATTGGGAACAAAGTGACTTCAGTTTTCTCCGAAAACATATCTATTCAAAGGTCGATGGGATATAATGCATCATTATCTGAATCACCCGCCGCACACACTTACCCCTTCAAGACTTCTGCAACACTAAAAGATGAAGACAAATGCAACCTACCTGACAGCTTGAAGGATTTGAGCTCCACTGCAACCATCATACAAATAGCACAGGTGCAAATAAATAAGCATGACCGTGTGGATAAGAATACATGGGTGGTTGTAAGCATTGATGGATACTTGCAGCTCAACAGGGTGCATTACTAACCAACTCCATTGATATAACCTTCCCATAACAGGCATCAGCTTTCAATACGCAAGGCATCGCCCTTGTGAATTCTGTGTGGCAAGGCAAGCGCGGTGACAACTTCAGATTCTTTTTTCACCTGACTGCATTCAATCCTGGAGGTGTCGATGATCAATACAACATGAGGGAATTTGTGCGGGCTAATAAAGATTTTGTGGTCCATGCCCAGGTGTGCCTGCTTTCACTAACATTCATCACACACTTGCTGCTCAATTAACTGTGTGTTTTACCCAACAAGGATATTGTTGGATGTGTTAATATGCAACACAACTGCAATCGTGGGAAATGCCCAATCTCAAAAACCAAGCCAACCCTAATGGAACGCCAACTCACAGATGTGACTGATTGGCAAGTTGAACATACGGATGACAAGCACTTCATACTTAATTCAGCCTCCTTACATGATCCACACCTCCATCAAAGGCAGGCCAAAATGCAATTTCATTCACCAAGCCCCACCGAGTGGGTTCGAGCCCTCGAGATTGGATTTGCTGTTTGGACTAATTCGCCGATACCCGCGCTGGATTTTGATGAGGAAGAAGCTGATGATTATCTTGGAGAATCTGATTTATGGGTGTCAGGAGCATAAGATCACCAACAAGTCTCATTTCAAGCTGCAAGTGCTGCCTAGCACTGACCTGTTGCAGAGGCAAAATTATGCTGGTTTATAACCAAAGTCCTCCATCTGCCTGGAATATTTTATATCATACATGAAGAGCTCAAAAATTTCTTTTTATAACATACATGAAGTCCTGGTTTAACCAAAGTCCTCCATCTGCCTGGAATCTTTTATAACATACATGAAGAGCTCAAAAATTTCTTTTTATAACATACATGAAGTCCTGGGTCTCAATATTCCTATCTTGGATAAGAAACATGAAGTGGTTGTGCTGTGTATCAGTTTTCTTAACAGAATAAACCTGATGTTATTTCCCCCATCTCATAGTAATATTTTGCCATGAAATATGATGTTATAACATGGCCTGTTCAACCATTAGATTGCTACCTTGCCGGAAGGTATGCAGATCGAGTCCTTGTCACTTTTTCTGGCTGGGTTGAGGTGTTAACCATAGATTACTCAGGTGTAGCGTTCCCATCAGAGAAGATGCGTAATGATTTTCCGCATCCTATCGACTGTGCAGGCGCAGTAATCCAGATCTCCCGCTCAATGTTGCCCCCACTTGGATCTAGCCACTCGGAAAGCAAACCCCTGGCAACCCTCGTCACCACCCGGAATGATACGCAGACAAAGAAACCGGATTGAAGTTGAAGAAGACGAACTCCCTTCTGACCCCTGCACAGTCACCGAGAAGGAGCTCCGATGTTTAATACCCGAAGCGGCCGAAGAATTGTCGACAACCGAGAGCGAAGCCGAATCGCAAAGGGGGAACCCCTCATCTCCCGGCCGGGTCCTCATCCGTCCCATCATCCTGGAATATCATGTGTGGCTACCATCGCCTCCCGCCCTCAGCCCTACCTCGACCCCACGCAACAAACGTCATGCCTACCTCTGGACGGAAACCCATGGGCCGGCTGAGCTTATTACGTGGCGCGGTGATCCCCGGCTCCACTCATGGGGAGACGTTCGGGAGACAATCTTGGCAACTCTGCTCACTCGCCTCCCTGCTGTGGGGATTGAAGTCCGCAGCACCGACTCCTCGGGCGAGCTCTATTGGGAGGGATTTATGGACAAGCATCCAATCTATGGCCACGAAACACGCTTTTTTATTTACACCGAGCGCGACTGGGCTCAATTTGCTGAAGCGATTGCGCATGATACCAGCGCGCAGAAATACTTCATCCGCCTCTCGACATTCCGCCCTGCTGGTAAATGTGTGAAGTCAGATGAATACAAAGAGGTAAATCATTCAATTTGTATTATATACTTAGCAGATGACTGACCCCTTCCCAATTGACCATAGATCCTCAAATCCCTATCGGACAGACTGAACCATTATCGCATAGAAAGTAATGAACAAGATCTTCTCGCGCGGGCCGTTCGACTCCCCGGCGCCCTCGACTCGGACCCCAAAGTCATCATCCATCCGACTGATCCTCAGCAATATATCCAGCTAAGCTCAGCGGTCAGACATGGATGGGCCCGCGCAATCCTCCCACCCTCATGTAACCGTTTCGCCGGAGTAGACCTGGCACACCCCCCCACTAGCCCAGAATATTTATGGCAAGTTCGACCGGCGCCGCGTGAGCGAAAAGCGCAAAGACAAACTCGGGTTGCAACCGCCTCGCAAGAGACGACCGCATCAACCACCAGTGACCAAGCCACGATCTCCATGTCTTTCAATTCAAAGAGGCCCACCGCCGAAGGCCTTATCAATACACCCCAATCTCCTACTCAAGTACATTCTCCCCTGGCCCAATTTCTCCTTGAAGCGTTCATTGACGAAGCAGACGAGGACACTAGATCATTGATATCTCGACTCAAAATTACCCATTGGACTTATTTTACCCTCAGCCGCGAGGAGGATCTTCGCCACCTTGGTTTTGCCCCGGGCCCTGCTAGGCAGATCTGCATGGCCATTGACCGGGTCAGGCCAGCTGAGCCCAGAATCCCACCTCTTTGATTGCGCCCAACATTTCCACCGACTCCATTATGCTCAAAGAGAAACATGTGTCTCACAGCCCCGATGTTTCCCACAATTCTTGATTATTGCAATGTCATACGCACCTGTTTCCAGAAAACACAAAAACCTCCACACCTGATACCCACAACATATAGCCACCCAAACCAATGAGCCTCAGCTATCAGGGTCTGCCAGAAAACGGCCAAACCCTTCTTGTGCTCATGCCGCCAATATTAGCCACCTGCCCAGACTGCGGGGAAGGTCTGCGCTTTCCTGCGGGGCAGTGAGACTGCGGAGT
This sequence comes from Puccinia novopanici, assembly GCA_004348175.1. NCBI lineage: Eukaryota > Fungi > Basidiomycota > Pucciniomycetes > Pucciniales > Pucciniaceae > Puccinia > Puccinia novopanici. The sequence continues at coordinate 7,941 of SMGU01004014.1, forward strand.
ACCGTCTCCACCTCATCCAGACCTAAGCCAAGGCCAACTGCCCAGACCGTCACGAGGGCCGCCACCGTCCCGATACCCCCAAACCGCACATGTTTCTACCTGTAGGCCAACGGCCTGACGCCACTCCCAATTCGGTTTCGAGGCGCCCTGAACGCCGATCCCGGGAGGCGAACACAGGTGAGTGGCCCAATCATATCAACACAGATGCGACATTGAGTGCTTATCAACTTGCAGACGATGAGAGTGATCACGCCGGCAGCCAACGTCGCCGACTGGAGGCCGCCATCCACCCTGGCCTAGCAGAGCTCGCAGACCCATTTGCTGAGTCGGGCAGCGACAATGACGATGAGGGCGGCGAAGAAGGACCTGACCCCGACGCCAGTCAAACAAATGAAGAGACCACCCCTTTGGAGCGAGTTTACTCGGCAGTGGGGCTGACTACAACGCTTGCGATGGGTCTCGACATTGAGAGTGTAAGGATTCACCCCACATGATACCTTACTGCCAGCGCTGAAAGGGATTATATTCAACTCGCCAGTTGACATCCAGCGAGAAGATGAATGCGATCTTGGGATCACTTACGACGATTGTCCATCGCCTTGATACCATGAGCCAGGCCATCGCGGCCATCCAAGTGCGGGCGTCATTAAGCACTGATCTCGGTTCCTCAATCGAGGAACCAAATCCGACGCCAGGCTTCACATTCCCCCCTACCGTCAAAGTAAGTAACGTTGGCCACCTGAACACTCCGAAGCCCAAACCACCTCCTGACCACCAGAGTTCAACCAGGAGTTCATCCGACAATGTGCTCGCGAGAACATGATTCATGCAGATATTGAAGCTTACTCACAAGACACCCCTCACAAGTCACTATTTACCTTGGTAATGGTAAGACCAATAGTTATGTCAACTGCCCTCTGCACTTGTCATAACCAACATGTTCTAATTCCCCTTGGCCTTATACTGTAGGCACAAATCAAGCGTCAATCTCCCCGGTATATCCGTGCCAACTTTCCGCCGAATTTCCTTCAGGACGATCCGATGGCCATTGGCTTAGTCAACTCGGAGGTCAAGAGGCAATTAAAACAAGTCCGCCACAAAACGCGAAATGTCCTTCTCACAGGGGTGGTGAGTTCAGCCCCCGGCCCGGTGAACACCCCATTAACCACCCCAATCCCATCCATCAATGAGCTCTCGCGCCTCTTGTGGAGGCACTTCATACCCTCCACAGGGACATGCGATGACATCATTAACTCACGAATTACAGTTCATGTCAAGGTGAGATTCGCTTACCTTCGCCTAGCTACCCTGTGCAATTACCTCGACCCCGATTCTCGCAACATATCCCAATGGGATCAAATCGACGCGCGACTCAGTGCTATTAACAGCATTGCCGACATCAACTATACCAACGCGTAAGTGGTTAGCAGCACTGGTAGCTGGTATTAGATGAGATAACCCACCCATTCTTTCCTGGTCGCATTAGGTGGAACAAACTCATTTCGAAGCAGGATGCAGCCCTATTCGACAGCAACCCCCTGTTTAGTGCGCTTGATCGACACGATATCAAATGCCCCTCACATCAAGATGTGAACAATCGATTGACCAGGAGTCGCGCAAATGCCTCTAATGGATCACAACCTTCTGCTTGAGTTATGTATGATATGATAGCCCCTCTTGTATGACCGCCAATCGAGCCAGTTCGCCTAAGCGATCCCCAAATATGTCTTACTCCTCTTGAATCCAATCCAGACCATTACCCCCCTTTGTTTGTTAAGATTAAGACCGTGATGTATTTACCAAAAACCGCCCATGACGGCTCTGACCTCCGCTAACTATTCCATACACCAGTTTTGAATTGAATGGAAAACCCCGTGCACCATGAGCCATTCCGCGTCCTGGCAATGCCCAGAAGCTGTCATCCTCGCAATGAAACCTGAGAGCCGCCGCGCCGACAGCCCCTGTGAGACGGGCGCGTCACAGCCTCATGTGGCCCCCCCGCCGACCCTCAGACGCCGGCGGTGTGGACTATGTGACGAACCAGTCACGAGCCGGAGTCGTTGCCCTGCCCGTTCGTCACGAGGGCGCGCCTGACTCACCCTGTGGGTCGCACGCGTGGGCGCATTCGCGACCGTCACCATTAACACCATGAGGCCAGCCCAGCGACTTCACGGTGACGCCACACGCGGAATGCCCCGGGGGCGACTGTTGGCCGGCCCATTGGCCAGTGCTGCCAAGGTGACGACGCTGTGGGGCGTCACGAAGTCGGCCCCGTCCCGCATTTGGCGCGGCGAGGCACGACGTCGTGTGACCAATTCACGAAACGCGTCATTCGTGACGCCCCACTCAAGCGGGGCCGTGGGGGCGCCCTCATGTGCGCAATCGAGTCGTTTCACTCGCCCGGGTGTGTAGGACAACAAAGCTTGCGGTTGCGAGGTGGTAGTTTCTGACAAAAAAATTGGGAATTAAGCCACCTCCGACCTCAGCCACACATCCTGTAATACAGGAAAATCTTCGGCACAAAAATGCTATCTTTTTCGTTTGGCATTTTCAGGTCCTGAGACCCACACCAAACGATTCCTGGGGCCGAATTGGCCCTGCCTGCCCACCCACGCCTGATGGTCCATGCTGTCCTCAAGGCTCGGCGCTGCCGGCCTGGGTGCCGGGGCCCAGTCCGCGGCCTGTACATCCCGGCTGAACAGGAAAGTGGCTTGGCTTCGGAAGGGCCTAAAGCCACGTTTCTGACAAAAAGCCAGCGGCCAAAACCGCAAGCTTTGTTGTCTTAGCTGTAGGATGATACTAGAGATTCATAGTGTGCAATGCTACGGCGAAATTACAGCTAAGACAACAAAGCTTGCGGTTTTGGCCGCTGGCTTTTTGTCAGAAACGTGGCTTTAGGCCCTTCCGAAGCCAAGCCACTTTCCTGTTCAGCCGGGATGTACAGGCCGCGGACTGGGCCCCAGCACCCAGGCCGGCAGCGCCGAGCCTTGAGGACAGCATGGACCATCAGGCGTGGGTGGGCAGGCAGGGCCAATTCGGCCCCAGGAATCGTTTGGTGTGGGTCTCAGGACCTGAAAATGCCAAACGAAAAAGATAGCATTTTTGTGCCGAAGATTTTCCTGTATTACAGGATGTGTGGCTGAGGTCGGAGGTGGCTTAATTCCCAATTTTTTTGTCAGAAACTACCACCTCGCAACCGCAAGCTTTGTTGTCCTAGCTGTACACTAAAAAAAAAAATCCCAGCTTGTGTGCAAGTGACTATGTTGAAGCCTCTTGAACGGAGGGGTGGTGCATCCCCGCAGAATGCTCCCAGAGGAAACTAAAGATTCTTCCAAATTCTGTTAGCAGAAGAAAAGCTATGCTAACTGTTAGTGTAACAGAGAAAAAAATCAACTAATAGGGCAGTTCATGTATGGTTATTTTTGCCTTAAAATTGCTAATTTCCCCCTGCAAAAGTTTCAAGAAAGTTTAAGCATGGTGAGGTCACTCCTCTCGTGCATAAAAGTTGCATAAAAAGAAATCAGCAAAGGTCCCATGGCACAGGGGGTGTTCACGTTGCTTCCAGGCACCTCACTAACAGCTCCAAACCTGCTGCCAACTCAAAATGCCCCGCTGCTCCGCTCGGAACCTGTTGAATTTTTCAACTCTTACCTCATTCTTCTTTTTCTTATCTTTTCTTAAGACATCCAATCTGATCATCAATATAGCCTGAAAGTAGTAAATCATGTATGTTACACATCAAATTATGAAAGTCTAATTGACCATAATCCCTAGTTGTGTAATGACTTTTTTATTCTAGTCTTGTCTTCTTGTTTTCAGCTCTTTTATTGTCTTTGAACTAATCCTGTCTCAGCTTAACGACCTGACTCAGTGTGGGTGCTCCTGTTTTAGAGTCTTAAAATCTTGTGTCTTATTCTCTATCATCCGGCCACCCACTTTTAGCTCATTCATATTGATTATTCATTCTCTTTCTCAAACCACATTTTGATCCTCTTGTATCTAGTCTATTTAAGCATAGCCTAGACCAAGCAATCTACCTTATCGGTTCTTCCTCTTTCTTTTGCCGCTCCATCCCTTGAGCCGTATCCTGTGAGCTTTCCACCCTCGCAGCCCTCAGTCACATCTCAATTCAATCTCCCTTGCTCACCTATTCTTCGACGCTCATCTCAGAAATTCAACAGAACCAAGCCATCCAAGATATTTTTTTCTTGTATGTGACCTGTGCGGACGAAGTATTTGACTTATCGATTTCCCATCCATGGGACGCACTCCGCACTTCAAACTGTATGCACATCATTCGATTTTGCCAGGAAAACCTTGACAACATATCCCTACTACTCGAAACCATTCTGAATGCGCAATATTTTCGGCCTCATGCCGCTCCCATTCCTCACAACGAGTTCAACCTTGCCACTTTATTCCGGATGGCCAGAGGCCACTTCAAGCAGGCGGTTCGCACATCAAAACACGGATTCATCTTCTTGCTGAACGAAATATACGGGAACCCAATATTTGTCTCAACTGGTCCGCGACCTCATCTCCCAGTACCTCACCAGCTGGCACTTGTTATGGAACATTTAGGGTCCAATGGCAACGGCGCCTCCATGGGCCGCATCGCAAGGTCTCTGATGGTCGGTCGAGGCACCGTCATCAAAGTCACCATGCGAGTCCTTCACGCAATTGGCGATCTCGGTGCCAAGTACGTTAAATGGCCCGACAGTTTTCGACGAAAAGAAATATCAGATGTGATGAAGCAAGAGGGCTTCGACGGTTGCATTGGTCTCGTCAATGGAACTACGATTCCACTTGCTCAGCGACCTGGGATCGATGGCGAGGTTTTCTTCAATCGAAAAAAACGTTATTCCGTCAACGCGCAAATCATCTGTGACTGCGACAAAAACATAATTGGTTTCATGACTGGCTGGCTGGGGTCATGTGGCGACAGCTTTATTTTCAAGAAGATGAGAGTGGCACAAGAGCCACAGATTTTTTTTGATGCTGGTGAGTCTACTTAAGCTGAATACATGTATTGCCACTATTGACTGGGGAACTGTAGGACAATATCTACTTGCAGATTCCGCATATGAATTATCGGAAACCACCATACCAGCGTATAAGGCTCCAGCGGCCTATCAGCCACGCAACGCCGAATTCAATCATTGTGTGGTGAAATCGCGTGTGCGCAATGAGCATGCGATTGGGGTCCTCAAGAGTCAATTTGCATCTCTCCGTGAGATGCGCCTGCATCTCTATCAAAAATCTGACATGTTACATTATATCAAATGGATATATTGTTGCATTATATTGCACAATATGCTTGCGGAGCTTGGCGATGCGTGGGAGGAGATGTTTGAGGAGCAACCATTGCATGGAATGTGGCTCACGTAGGCGAAACGCTCGAAAAGAGGCATTCCGGGCAACGGTGCAAGCAAAATGTTTGCGGACGAACTACGCAAGGGGAATCTTGCCAATGCGGACTACGTAAGTATTTATGTTATCTGATTTTATCTTGAGATGGATTGAACCAGTTGGACTCCTGACACAACTGAAGTCGTGTGTGTGTGAATAGGCCAAACAACAACGTGGCCAATGGCGATGCCGCGGGGCCGCATGTGTGAATATCAGGATCAAAATGGGTCACATAACTTGTATTTATTTATTTTTTTGGTGCCCGCGGAGATTGTGTGTTTTTCATTCATATATTGTTCGGCCACCTTACAACATATGGCGCCGTCATAAAAATAATCCGTGTATTACAAAAGAAAATCCAAAAATTGAGTGGGGATCTTTTACAAAAGACAAGAAAAATATTGAGTGGGGATCTTTGAAGAATAAGAAAAACTGGAATGGATTGACTGGTTAATGATCAGAATGCAAATCAGATTAGTCATTGGGACAATTTAGTCATTGGCACTGAGATTGACCTCCGAACGATGGGCTCACCACGCTGAGATTATCCAAAAATCACTCTGTTCAATATTTCAATTTCCAATGCCGTCTTGCCCTCCTCAAGCCAACTCTTAACCGCTTTCATCTTCTGCTGTTGAAGATCGGTGAGTCTCTCCTGCTCCTCATGTCGACGCTGAGCCTCTGTCTCGCGAGCTTGGCGGGCCTCCAATCTGGCAGTTTCCTCAGATTGCACCATGTGGGCATGTTGTCGCTCGCGAAGATCACGATCTTTCTCGCGTTCATTGTGTTGATCTTGCTGGTGTGTTAATTCCAAGTCGAACCGCTTGAAATCAAGCTCCAATTGCCATTGGAGCAAATCAATTTGTCCTTGGTTCGCTTCCTCATAAGCTCCAGCGAGACTCAATGACTTCATAGAGGCTGACCTCAAGCTCCCACTCCTAAAGGACGCACTCGGGAGGGGTGTCCGAAAGGCATTTGGAATCGTGCTTCGCTTCGCCGGGGTTACCCTCGTCGTGGATCCGGTGGCATCGTTTTCTTCATGCAAAGGGGAGCGCCTATCAGGGCCCGGTCGATTCATTGGAGGAGCAAGGGAGGGCTCCCTACTGGAGACCTGACTACTCCCATGGGAACCCTCTCCACTTTCAATGTCAGCCAAGGCAGCTTCTTCTGCAGATCCATGGTCCATGTCGGACAACCTTTTGGATTGATGGGCCCTAGGAGTTTGCCATCGCTTGGAATCGTCAAGGGGCTCATCCAAGTTGGTGTTGCGAGGGGTCGATGCCTCTGTATCCTCAATATCATTTCCGACCCCGTCTATGTCCTCTTCGCTCAGTGCGAGGGCATTGATATCGATACCATTCCCCGAATCAAACGTGCACATTGGTGTAATGTTTGGTTTGGTGCCAAACAAGTCGTTCATCCTCTTGTAACATGGACACATTGCCTCAAGTTTTTGGGCCAAGGAATCATAGCCGTCGTTCTCCAGGACTCCAGCCCCGGTGTTGTTCTCCCAATCTTTCGCCTTGCGATACTTTTCCTTGTAAGTACCAAACCTCTGTTGTAGTCTGCGACCGGTGAGTTGAAGTCTCTCATTTGTCTCATTCATGAAGTCCGCAAAAAAACACCATGCCTTTGCTTTTGAGATTTTCGGACCCCCTCCAATCGATGTTTCAGAACCATTGCCAAACAGCTCGGCGTAATGATCGGAATCCTCGAGGTATAGACATATATTTTCAAAATCGCGCAGTTCAAATTGAGCCGCGGGCGCATTTGCAGTTGACTCCAAGTCCCCAGTGGAGGAGGATTGAGCCAAGGACTTCGACGTGCGGCTTGAAGTTGCAGACGAAATTGAACGACCCCCTGTGGACTTTTTTTTTTGCCTTTCTTTGCGTTTTCCGCATCAATTTCTTCTCTGGTCCTTCGTTTGCGGCGTTTTTTGGGTTTGTTTTGAGACACTGGAAAGCAGGGAACATGAAACATATTAATAAAGACCAATAAAGACCACTAAAAGTATCAACAGAATCAAGGACATACCTTGACTAGAGGGTTGGTGCGAATCACCCACAACAACAGTAGAGGGAGACTTGGAATGACCAAATCCTTCCGTAGAGCGAGGCTCTAATTCCCCACTTGCTAGAAGACCGCCTGGAGATATTGCCAACTGTGAAGAGCTTCGATATTGTGTACTTTTGTCACCAATGACGCGAATCGGAGGTAATTCAATGGTCGGAAAGATGCTCTGGGAGATTGAGTCCTCATGGCGTAATGTCGATAGGGATGGGTTGCACGGAAGATTTAGAGAAAGTGATTCATGTGGATAGATGGTTGATTGGGAGGCGGGGGAGTGAGATGGGTAGCGGGCAGGCCATGGTGAGACCAAATCACGTGGTAATATAGTTGATTGGGACCCGGGCTCGCCAGGAATGTGAGGAGAAAAAGGCCAATTAGCGGAATGGAAGCCAACTAGACCTGTACCAAAAGGGGGGAGGAAGTGGTTCAAGCCAAGAGTAACTGCCGAAGCTGGAGACGGCAGTGGAGCGATGTTAGGATGATGCGAAGCGATGTTAGGATGACGTGAAGCGATGTTAGGATGACGGGAGTAGTCTGGATGATGATGGTTGGTGCCATCGGCACCTGGAGTGACATGAGGGGTGGTGCCAAAGTGTTCCTGTGACCCGTTTTCTTCCATGCCGTAGATTGAGGGGAGGTTGCCGACGGATGGGCTGTTTTCTCCCATGCCGTAGGGTGAGAGCCGGTCTCTTGCGGAAGGATGGGCCAGATCAAGCTGACTCATCAGCAATGGATTAATGTTGAGTTTCTAGTGTTCCAGCTCTCCGTGTTTTGTCTCTCTGTGGCTTAATTCCCTGCGCACATCAATTGCTGGCACTCTCTGCTCTCCAATGCGCAACTGCGCAAACCTAACAAAGAAACTGTGATCGAACTCAATCTTGAATCTTCAGACGGTTAGGGTTTAACCTCAACTCACTTCATAAAGCTTACTGATCCTCTGAGAAGAAGAACCAGACTCGTCAAGATCTTCAAGACAGAACCTGCTCGACTCTCCGAACCTACCTGCTTGACTCTCCTCAAGATTCGTCAAGACTCAATTCAAGAAATCTTCCGGTATCAAGATTGATCGTGTACAGAACATCAAACATCTCTCAGCTCTCATCTTTCCAACCCGGACTCATCTCATCTATTTCTCATCAGCCCGACAATCCAGATTCCCCTTTCCTTGCTTGCTCGCTCATCTTCAACATCTCGTCAATTCTTAACTTGCTGTTTGTTATTCCTTTCTTTTCTCATTTTCTTTTTATTCCCTTCTTCTTTTCTCTCTGTTGTTTGTTGACTCAAGAATCTTCCGCCTTATTCAGCCACCTCACCCCCCAAAAAAGACTCCTCATCTTATTATCTCGCCCATCAAAGTCCTCTTCTTGCATTCTTCAATCTTCTTTGTGGTATGCTGCTTTCTCCTTTTCTTATTTGTCTATTCTCTTTGTGCTGTGGTTGATTTTCTTCTTTTATTAGTTTGGTTTTACTTTCATAGCAATGTATCCTCAGTCCTTTACGATTAACAGTCGAATCGGACAATGACGAACTCCCTCAATCTTTTGCTGTAAACCAAACGCCGAGGAAGAACAATGGACAACATCAACAGTACCATCCTGAAGACTACCATCGAGGCGATACCGCTATTGAGCAAAGAAAACTTCTCGAGCTGGCGAACTCGAATTACAGCTCTCTTTAAGCTCGGCGGTCTCAAGGACGAGATTCTCAATGGCAAACCAGCCTTGGCGGACGATGATAATACGATCCTCTGCGCCATAATCCTCTCAAAACTATCGACGAACACTCAAAATAACGTCGTCACGTCTGAGAATGAGGACAACGCTCAACTCCTTTGGAAAGCAATCTTGAAACGTTTCATGTCGTCCGAACTGTCCAACCGAGCAAGAGTCTACAACTATTTTGCTAATATTAATTTTGGTATTAGTAACATCGAAAAATTTATTACTGAGGTCCGGAGCGCCATCGTCAAGATGGAGGACGTTGGTATCGATATTCCTGAAGATATCATTACGTACGATCTTCTAAAAAGGTTACCGAGCAGCCTTGAAAATATTAAACAGAGCATAACTCACTCAAAGAACGGTGAAGAAATCAAACCTTCCATTCTTCTCGACCACCTTGAAATTCACATAAATGAACTCAAGGTCTCCAATGCAAGCAAGGGAGAATCAATTTCTGCTACGATGTACACAAGCGAAGATCAACAGTGCACTGCTGGCGTTCATAATCCCAACTCGAAAACTCACACCAAAGATAGATGCTGGGCCCTGTACCCTGAGAAGCAACTGGCCTTCCTGAAGAAGAGAGAAGAATCCTCACAAGTCAGCAGTTTCACAACATCTTAATCTCTCCTCCCTTCAGTCTTCATCCTTGATTCCGGCTCTTCATCTCACATGGTCTCTGATCGACGTCTCTTTGCTAATCTAGACGAAGACAAAGGCGGCTTGATAAGCACTAGTTGTGGAAAGAGCACTTTGAAGATCGAAGAAAAAGGCACTATCAGATTGAAATTTCTGGATCAAATTGTTGTCTTTCATAATATTCTCTTTGTCCCTAAAATCACTGTCAACATTCTTTCTCTACGACATCTATTACTTGAGCAATGCACCATCAACTTCTCTGTGAATTATTTCACCATCCTGAAGAACGACGAGCCCTTTCTAGATGGTCACTACCAGAACAATCTACCTGTCATCCAACTTGAGCCCATCTTCCATGAATCCCACTTGAGCGAGGCGGAATTGCTTCATAAATCACTAGGGCATGTCAGTTTTTGTCGACTCCGAAGGAAGCTAGGCATTCCTATTAAAGCTTCGGAAGAGTGTCAATCATGCACTGTAGTAAAGATCACCAAAGCTACCTTCAAGAGTCAGAGCTCTTCCGCATCAAAACCCTTTGAAGAATTGCATCTAGATCTTATGGGACCTATAACTCCTTTATCCCACAAACACCACAAGTACATCCTTACTGTGGTTGACGCCAACTCTCAATACGTCACAGCTCTTCCATTAATATCAAAAGCTGATGTGTTTCCCACTCTGACTCGAATCATCGACATTGAAGCTAAAAGAATCGGATATTACCCCTCTGTTCTTCACTCGGACCGGGGAACAGAATTCATCAACTCCTCTATGGATGAATATTGCCAATCCAATGTGATTCGACAGCGTTTCTCTGACAAGTACACGCCTCAACAAAATGGCCTAGCTGAGAGGTTTAACCGTACAGTTATAGAATCGTTGAGAACCGTTATGCTGGACTCAGGACTGAAGCCTGCCTTGTGGAACGAAACACTTAGCACTTGTTGTCTCGCACTGAATCAGATTTCCTCTCACAAGAGCAAGAAATTGCCTTATGAGCTATTTAAAGGCCACTCAGTTCCTTTGGAATTCTTCAAACCTATTGGAAATCCTGTGGCTGTACTCTCAAATCAGAAGAAATCGAAACTTGAACCTCGAGGCGATTTTGGAAGACTTGTAGGCTTAAATGTTGAATTGAAATCTTACCGTGTCAGACTAGAAGATGGACGCTTTGTAGACACAAAGAACTTGAAATTCCTGGACTTCAACACAAAAAACTCTAACATACCTGATTATAATGATATCATAGTTGAAGAGAGGATACCTGAGCAAGAACAAAAGGATCAAGCTAATGGTGCTCCTGCTAAGGATGTGGTACATGTGAAGCAAGAAAATGAAGACGAGTCAGAAGATTTTCATGATTCTCAAGAAGAAGTTGACACCTCATCTGCTGAAGAAGAGGACGTAGCCAGCCTGCTGATTCCCTCAGCTGACAAACCTGTCAAAAGAATACTTCGAGAAAGGATGCTTCAGATCAAACCAGTCAAGTACTCTCATCTAACCTTTGATCCAGTCACGTTCAAGCAAGCCGTGTCATGCACTGATTCAGCAGGATGGCGTAAAGCTATAGATGACGAATTGGACAATATTGAAAATCATCAGGTTTGGGTAGATCAATTCAAAAAACTGGAAAAACATCTAAATAGCACTTGGGTCTTCAAGACCAAGCCTGCCACGACTTCTTCTCCTGAAAAACCGAAGGCCCGTCTCTGTATCCAGGGGTTTCTTCAAACCTATGGAGAGGATTTCTTCGAAACCTTTGCTCCCACGGGGAAATTTCCCTCCTTGTTGGCCTTACTCGTACTAGCAATTGACTTGAAGCTTCCAATTCAACAATTCGACGTTAAGAGTGCCTTCCTCTTTGCTCCTCTCAAGGAAGAAATCTTTATCAAAACTCCGGAAGGCTCAAAACGAAAGGCGCCTTATCTCAAATTGATTAAGTCTCTGTATGGCTTGAAGCAAGCCCCCAAGAATTGGTATGAAACCCTCACCTTGTGGTTTCAGGAGATTGATTACAGCCCTTCTGTTTCCGACGCCTGCTTGTTCATTCACAAGTCAAAGAAGTCATACATTTTCTTTCATGTGGATGATTTGATTGTCGTTGGACAACCTGACGTCTTTGAGAAATTGTTCTTGACTAGATTCCCCAACTCAACTGCTCATGCACCTGACACTCTCCTAGGAATGAACCTGAATATCTCTGACGACGCAATAGAACTGTCTCAACCTGGCCTTATCAAAAAGGGGCTCGAGTTGCTTGGACTCGAAAACTCTCGCTCTGTCTCAACTCCTCTAACTCCAGCTGTGCAGCTACACACTGCTACAGAGGAAGATCACCAAAATTTCCGGAAGCTCAATTTAAATTATCGGTCATATACTGGAATGCTGAACTATCTGGCGTGCCGAACTCGACCAGATCTAGCTGCAGCAGTATCCATTCTATCTCAGTTCAATCAACGACCTGGCCTCAGTCACTGGAAGGAGGTAGTACACTGTTGGAAATATCTAAAGGGAACAGCTAATCTGGGATTAATTCTGAAACCAAAACCTGAAGAAATATTGAATCACATATCTTGGTTCACAGATGCTACTTGGGCCAAAGATCACGAGTCAAGGCTATCGCGGAGTGGCTCATTGGCATTCTGGAAGTCCTGTCCACTTCTGTGGAACAGTAAGAAGCAGAAGAACATAACCATGTCGTCTACTGAGTCAGAGATGAACGCTCTCTCTGACGGGGAACAAGAAAATCAGTGGCTAAAGTTTCTTATTGAAGAACTCTGGAAGAAGGATCTCTCGCCGACCCTATTTCACATTGACAACAAAGGACTTCTCGAGAAACTGAAACACTTTGGTTCTAATTCCAAGACGAAACACTTGGACATAAAAATCAAGAATCTTCGTGAAAAATTCAACAACAGTGAAATTGATGTCAAGCTTGTATCTTCAGCCGACATGCTAGCAGATTCACTGACAAAGGCCGCCCCACAATCATTTATCAAGAAACTCCAAGATCGCTGCTTGAAGATTCTTTCGTCAACAACCAAGGAGGCGTGTTGAGTTTCTAGTGTTCCAGCTCTCTGTGGCTTAATTCCCTGCGCGCATCAATTGCTGGCGCTCTCCGCTCTCCAATGCGCAACTGCGCAAACCTAACAAAGAAACTGTGATCGAACTCAATCTTGAATCTTCAGACGGTTAGGGTTTAACCTCAACTCACTTCATAAAGCTTACTGATCCTCTGAGAAGAAGAACCAGACTTGTCAAGATCTTCAAGACAGAACCTGCTCGACTCTCCGAACCTACCTGCTCGACTCTCCTCAAGATTCGTCGAGACTCAATTCAAGAAATCTTCCGGTATCAAGATTGATCGTGTACAGTACATCAAACATCTCTCAGCTCTCATCTTTCCAACCCGGACTCATCTCATCTATTTCTCATCAGCCTGACAATCCAGATTCCCCTTTCCTTGCTTGCTCGCTCATCTTCAACATCTCGTCAATTCTTAACTTGCTGTTTGTTATTCCTTTCTTTTCTCATTTTCTTTTTATTCCCTTCTTCTTTTCTCTCTGTTGTTTGTTGACTCAAGAATCTTTCGCCTTATTCAGCCACCTCACCTCCCAAAAAAGACTCCTCATCTTATTATCTCGCCCATCAAAGTCCTCTAATTCTTGCATTCTTCAATCTTCTTTGTGGTATGCTGCTTTCTCCTTTTCTTCTTTGTCTATTCTCTTTGTGCTGTGGTTTATTTTCTTCTTTTATTAGTTTGGTTTTACTTTCATAGCAATTTATCCTCAGTCCTTTAATTAAGGATTTTATTCTTGCAGTCAATTGCTGATTTGGTCTGCTGATGCAGGCTGATATCACATAATTTTTTCACCGTCAGCAACGATGGCGAAATCAGCAAAACCAAATCAGATAAACATGAACTGCCCTAATGCTTTTTCCACTACACTAACTGATAGTGTAGCAGAATAATATCACAAATAAAACTACAAGAATTTGGAAGAGAAAAAAAAGTACTACACTAATTACAATTATTGGCCATGTAGTGCAGTGGCCCACTGCTTCCAGCTACCAGTAGCTACTGTTACATCCAGTTCCAGTTTCCCCAAATGGTGAGGAGAGAAACCTGTTCCTTGTGCAATGGCAGAACTAACTGCATGACTTTGGCACACACAGGATTTACAAGGTTGTCACTCTAATACAACTAGGTTTGCTGGTTTCACAAACAAGTCACACACTGGGCTCTGAGCCTCCACACTGGATCAGCTACAAGCTCACTAAAATACAACCCACATTTGCTAACTATAGCACAGAATCCAGCTCCCATCACATTGGTATCTGCTAAATCACAAGCTAGTCACAAATTTGCTGCACTAATAAGCAACTCACAATCCACAAAATGTCTTCTTGCCATTCTCAAATCAACTGGTTCCAAAATCACAATCAACTCCTCCTTGATCTCAATGAAGAAGCCAGCTCCAGGCAAGCTGAGTGTCTTCTTCATTGAGCCAGTTGATGCCACAAAACATTATTGTTACAGATAGTGTTGATTGGGAGTGGTATCAACAGAAGAAGGGGTATATCCAGTGCAAGGAGGGGGATGCACACAGTATTGGATATTAAAGATGGGTTTAGCATCATTGCCAAGTCCCTAGCAAGGGTTAGCTGAAAATGCTAAAAATTTAGCAAACATTGAGGTTTTAGCAACCCCAATTTGGTGTGTCTTGTCACCCATTTTGTAGTTGTCTGCATGAAGAATTCCTCTCTGTTCCCAGCCCCTAGGCCCCTGCTAAACTGGAAAAAGAGTGCAACCAATGAGGCATTGGCTTGGGAGCAAAAATATTGGCAATGCTTTGAACACATGCAGAGATAGTAGTTTTGTTTCAGAAATATTCACATCCATTGATACTAGCTTTGTGTCACAAATATGAACATCCATTCATCCTACTTCACCCACCTGAGATATAGAATTTATGACTTGTCTGATAGATAAATTTAAATTTTCACATCTGTGTTAGATAAATCTCAAATGAAATATACATTGAGCAGAAATAAAGACCAGTATTTTCATTTTTATTCAGACCTCCTTTTAAAATCAGTCTTGGATAATTCACCATTGAATTATCTCATGATCAAAAATAAATCCCACTAATTTCATTTTTATTCAAATAATTTTCTCACATAAATCATGAATAAATCTCCCATGAATTATTCTGAGCAGGAAAAAAACCAGTCATTCCAAATTTATATTTTTCTGCAGTATCAAAGAAGAAATTGTACAATGATAATCCATGCAGATGATGAGGATGAGCAGACAAGAATAAGGCAGGAATAAAATCCATGTTTTACTTGAATTTGAAATCCACCATTCATGGTGAGAGTCATCATATTCAGTGAGTGAGAACAAGTTGCAGAGTACAATTCATTCAATCATGAAGCATTCAACCCAGCAGTGAAAGTATTTGATGAGAAAATAAAGCAAAAAACATAACCAGAGCCCCAAAAAAATATTTATTTAGAACCCTGGGAAAGATGAAGTGCTTCCTTCACACCAGCCAAAATCAATTGGGCAGGACCCCATTTCAAGCCAAGATCTAACAACTCATCCCAAGTAGCACCAATAAAGGCTTACCAATGGTGGATCTGGTGTTTGCTGAGAATTTTGAGAACATCTTGATTGCCATGTTGGATGTGTGAGATTCCAAGGAAGGAATTCATTGACAAGTTACTGTGCAATGGGGTTGTTGGGGATGAGATGGAAGCAGACTGGTAAATGGCATCCATGGGGGTGTTATTGGGTTTGGCAGAGATTTCAGTGCAGTTGGTGGTATTCTTGGGTTTGATTGGAGTTGAGGTGAGCGTGGAATTGATGGAATTCTCAGGTTCAATTGGAGTTGAGGTGTGTGTGGAATTGCAGGCATTCTTGGCTATTGGGGAGGAGTGTTCACAGTTGCGGGTCGTATCTGCGGGCTCCATGGGGTCTGGGGAGTCTGTGCTTGGAGTAAGACTTGAGAGTCTTTGGGGAGTATGAATTACACATCCTCAATCACCTTTCTACAATCTGTGACAGTTCTCTTCATTCTTTCCTTTCACTTGTTTTCTTTCATTGTGTCTGCACTCTTGTTTTCCTTCTCTTGTTCCTTCAACCTCACTCAATCCTCTCGCATCACCTTATCAAAGCTCAACCACTCCCAAATCACTTCTCTTACCTTCCTCAATATTTCCTTGTCTGACTGGTGAGACCTGATCCAATGTCCTTGTTTCTTCTCTTTTACTGACTCTTTCATTATCAGTCCTACCTACATCTTCATCTCTCTCAAATCTTGAGCCACTTACTTCCACCACACCTGTCCATGTCACCTTGTGTTGGCTCTTTTTAGCGTAATAAAAACATTCATCCACAGTTTCTTGGCAGCAATGATGCGGAGTGGCTTTCTGACTTGGCAATTTTCTTGCTTTGGGCTTGGTGGGCCTTCATGCTCACTCTCACTGAACCTTGTGAGATCAGATATCTCAGATGACGTGAAGAAAACAAAATCCTGACCTTGCAGGTCAGGAAAATGTTTTTCTAACGTTAAGCGAAGCTTGAGGATGTTTTCATCACGTTCCGGGAAGTAAAGAATGGAATGAAAACTTCTTTACGAAAAACATTGATCTGATGTTTTAAAAACCTAAAAACATTATCCAAACGTGTTTAATTTGACAAAATGTTTTGTAGACAAAATTTTTATGCAAAAACATTGAAGAGACACTCTTTCAACAAAAAGGGGGCAGGAAAGTGGGGGTGGCCTAGAAAACGTTGGAAATTGGTTTCCACCAACTTTTCTTGGACC
>SMGU01004020.1:0-18619 GCA_004348175.1 Puccinia novopanici
TTTATCTCTACCAGGCTAGGGAGATGCAGAGGAATTAAGAATAAATAGGGGATTTGATTATGTAATTATATTTGTGAAACCTAAGTGAAGTGGTGTGTCACTTAGGCGTCATTTAGATTACAATGCTGAAGGGGATGGTTGCCAATGATAACAAAGAGAAATGAGGAAGAGAACCAGGAAATAGAGTGAGAGAGAAAAAGAAAGAAAAAAAAGGAAAAAGAGAAAAGAGAACGGAAGCAAAGGAAGGGGAATCCTGAAACGTCTTGAAGGAGTCCTGAAACGTCTTGAGGGAGTCCTGAAACGCTTGACCAAGCACGGTGCCACGAGAAACAATTGCGGGGCCTGCGAAAGAGAGAAACGGAGGGGTGGTGCTCACGGTGTGGCCAAGGTAATGCTTTGATGATGACAGCGTATCACGCTCGGAGGTGCATATTGGGAGGAACTTACTTTTGTAGGTCCTCCAGCATGTCATCACCTCCCGTGTAGAACAGTTTGACTTTGGAAATTTGTAGTGTCGGATGTCGCTTGTCCCCCGGTGGAAGTTCCAGAGTGACACTCTGTCCGTGGTTGAAGACTTGAGTCACACGATAGGGGCCCTCATAGCGTTCCTTCAACTTGTCAGTCCCGCCCTGGTGACGGCCACGCCAGTCCGCTGAATCCAGGAGAACCCACGAACACACTTTCAAAGGCAATTGATGCCAACGGTGGCGGTTGTGCTGAATTGCTTGGCAAATCCAACTGGAGATGAGTGCATCATGCGCATCGCCCCAAGCTTTTTCGCGGAATTTTAACCACGTATCCAGTGTCAGAGGGTGGTCTATTGATGTGTCAGTGGACGGAAAGAGGCGGGGCTTGCGACTGAAGACCAGTTCAAACAGAGTAAAACCAGTTGAAACATTCACTGCCGAGTTGATAGCGAGTTTGGCAGCCAGCAAGGCATCAAGCCACTTGATTTGTTGCTTTGATGTAAATGTCCAAAGGATTTGTCCCACAGTCTTGTTGGTGTGTTCGCTGCGCCAATCTGCCTGTGGGTGAAAAGCGGATGTCATATGAAACAAAGTCCCCAAGCGCGCCATCAGAGCTTTCCAGAACCAAGATGTCCATGTCTTATCCCGATCACTGATAATGGTCGCTGGGAAGCCAAAGATGCTCAACCATCCTTCAAACAACCAGTTAGCCGTCTTCTCGGCCGTGTCAGATTGGTGACAGGGGATTATGCGGGTGAAGCCGGAGAGGCGGCAGGTACACGTGAGCAGCATATTGTAATGCCGGGACGCTTTCAATGGTCCGACAAAATCGATGGCCACGTCGTTGAGAGGGGATCTTGGAAAAGGCGGGGTGAGCATGTGGCCAGGGACTGCTGTAGTCGGTGATTTAGTCCGTTGGCAAACTGCACACTCCTGGACCCATTGCTTGATGTCGCGTGCCATATGTGGCCAGAAGAAGTTGCAGCATAACTCAACAACAATTTTCAAATAGCCCAAGTGGCCAAGTCGTTGATGTGCGTTGTTGAAGAGATTGACATGGAGAGTCTTGTCATTTGGAATAACCAGATGACCGTCAACAAACAATAGCCTGTCCCGTTCTTCACATCCCTCCCTGAGTGGTAGGACGTGGCAGAGCCACTGGCAGAATTGATCCAGTTCATAGCCTTCAATGACTTGTTTGGATATCACGTCAGACAAGGTTGACCCTAGTTCCGTGAGCGCGGCCACGCAAGCCACATCGGCAGGGTCAGGCGGAGAATGTTCCTCGGGGGCGTTCTTACGCGAAAGAGCATCCGCAACCGAGTTGTCCTCACCGCGGATGTATTCAAAGTGCAGATCAAAGTCAGCAAGGATTTCGGTCCAGCGGGCTTGCCGCCTGCTGAGGTTCCGTTGTTTAAGAAGGTGTACCAACGAATGATGGTCCGACATGACGTTTATTTTCATCCCCAGAAGCAACATCTTCCACTTCTGAAGCGCGTGGATGACTGCCAACAATTCTTGTTCATGAACGGGATAATTCCGCTCGGCCGGCGTCATCTGATGCGACTCATAAGCAATCGGGTTTGCCGCCTTCCATTCCTTGCCTTGGAATAGAGCTGCCCCAAGGCCGCTCCCACTCGCGTCCGTGAAAAGCCAGAGTGGGTCGTCTGAATCAAAATCAATATTCCTAAGACAGGGAAGTGAAGTCATAATCTTCTTGATGTTGGTGAATGCTTTCTCTTCAGCTTCGCCCCATTTGAATTTGCGCGGATCCAGCTTGGTACTGGTCAGAGGGGTTAGCGTCCCCACGTATTTCTGGAGGCCCCAAATGAACTTCTTCATCCATTGGACCGTCCCCAAGAATTTTTTCACATCGCGTGGTGACTTGGGAGTTGGCCACGACAACACTTGATGAATCTTCTCGTTATCTGGCTTGATGCCCTCTGCTGAAACGAAATGACCCAAGAATTTGACCTCGCGGCGGAACAATTTTGTTTTCTTGGTACTACAATACAGGTTTGCTGCTTGAAGCTGTTCCAGAACAAGGTGAAGGTGGGAAGAGTGGTCAGCAATTGTTTGCGAGAAGACGACAATGTCATCCAGATATACGACACAAACCGAGTTGACTAGATCCCCCAATGCCTCCTCTAGTCTTGCCTGATGCGTAGCGGGTGCGTTGGTGAGTCTCATGGGCATGACTCGCCATTCCATGAGTCCCCTGCAAGGCGTTTTGACGGCCGTCAAGGGAATGTCGGCCTCCCTCATTCTTGTTTGGAAGAACGCGTTCGTCTGATCGAGGATCGAAAAAATCTTGCCTGTTGCGACCAAACAAACCAGTTCGTCCACATTAGGCAATGGAGACCTGTCGCGGACTGTGAGACTATTAAGTTTCCGATAATCACAGACCCACCTCGGAAGCGCGGAAGGGTCCTTCTTAGGAATGATCATGCTAGGGGAAGCGTATTGGCTGGTCGAGCGTTGGATGCGGCCTGCCGCCAGATGTTGTTCCAACAGTTGACACCACACCGCCATATGTTTTTGTGGGTAAGGGTATTGACGCTCGTTTACCACCGCATGTGGGTCCGTGAGTACGATCCTGTGCCTAACCTTGGAGGACTCATGTTGAAGTTTTTCAGGAAAGGAACCATTGCGGAAAGTCCCCTCCGGGTCGGCGTCGTCCGGCACCGCTGGAATGTCCATCGGGAACAGGTCTTGGAACTCCCGAAGAATCTGGGCCTCCATGGGTGCCCAGGCGGGATCTTGGTTAACCTCGCAAGCCCTCAATTCGGCGATGTTGCAGGTTGAATGTAAAGATTTCATTGACAGTCGATGATCAAACATAGTAATCTTAGAAGAGTCACAAGAAAGAGACAGCGACGGGATAGAGACAGTGAGTTTGAAGCGAGAAAGAAATGGCGTCCCCAGAATCATGTCATACTGTCCGTTAATAGGTCCAATCCGAAGGGGGACATCAACAAAACGAAGGCTGGAGTGGGATCGGACAGGGAAATGTATGTGTGAAATTTCAAAATAGGGGGGGGTGTAGTGCTTGACATGGCCAGGCGTATGACGGTTGGTTTCGGTAACTCTAGCTTAACCGCCCCAATCCTATCTGCTGCGTCCGACGAGAGTAGGTTAAATCTCCGCCCCTGTGTCGATCAGACCCCGTAAGTGATTGTTCCCACAGACAAAATCAACAATAAGCCTCGTTGACGGTTTGGATACGTACCCCTCTTCGGTTGTCAGGCGAAGCTCTTCATCTAGCGCCTCGAGCGCAGCGACCGATGCTGAATCCAGCGTTGGAAACTGGTTGTCTCTCCTCTGACAACGCCACCGAAACCCGAGCGATTACCTGGGCGCCAGCTGGGGATGTGTCGTTTCCCTGCTGTGGACCACGGGCGAGGGGGTTTGTAGTTGTCTGGTTTTGGTTGGAGTTTTGAAGGAGGCCGGGATTTGGATAAATGAACGGTCAATCGGACCAGGGCACGTACCGGGTGCGTTGCCACAGGTTTCTTGCAGAAGTGGCATCTGCCCAGTGAGTCGAGGTAAGAGTGTATACGCCAAATCGTGTCCTCCTTGTTCCCTGGTCTTGACGGAGGTCCGTTGGTGATGACGAATTCTGAGACCGGGTGCGTGCAGCTCCACGCCGAGGGATCCCATTGAAGAAGAGGTTGGCGCGTCGTTTGAACGCGCTATAACTGAAGGAAGACTGTAGCAGTAACTCAAAGTTGTCGATCTGTACACGCAGCTCCGGGATCACCCCAAAGGTGACCGCTTCCACCCAGGTCAAAGTCGGAGATGAGAGAGTCGTCGAAATTTACCAAGCTCTGAAGGGTGCGAGCTCGGCCGCTGAACGTAAGGAAGGCCTCTTGGTCGTTCATCTTCAGTTGCCTGATTTCCTGGCGAAGTGTTGTACGCCACAATGGTGGAAGGGCGAATTCGCAGAGCAGCTTCTTGAACGAGTCCCACAAGCCCTTAGTGAAGGTAGCAGTAGAGTTCGAGTAAAATGAGAGCAGGTTCGTCTCTCTGATCAGGGATCCGGCAATGCGGATTTATCGCTGTTGAGCGTAACCTCCTTCGCGTCGAAGAAGATTTGGATGGCCCGGATCCATTTAATGAAGGGCTCGATTGCTTGAAACGGTCCATAAAGAGCAGGCCGTCGGAGATCTTGAACCTTTGGAGGTCAATCTTCCCACTGGTAGAGCTGGCTGGTGGCGGGGTAGACTCGGTTTTGACTGCTAACGCCAGAAGGGCGTCCTCTAAGCGGGCAAGACGTGAGGCGCTAGCCTCTTGTTCGGCCTGTGCCTGTAGTACACTTGCGTGTTGGCCGAGAACAACAAGCGGATGTAATCGTTGGTTGACAAGTTGTTCGCATCTGCCGACGTTTGATGAGGATGGATCAACATTAATCTGCGGAATACCCGCGGCCGGTGGTCCTGGCAATGCACGACGCGAGGGCGCCTTTGAATCCGCCGAGAGAGAGGACAAATTAGAACGGTCCGGCGGGGGCACAAGCTCCATGGAAGGCGCTGGGGAGGTAATGGAGGGAGTGAAGGAATTGAAGGGGAAGGGGAGTGTGATTCGGAAGGCGGAGTTCGGGAGAGGAAGGTAGCGGAATTTGGGTAGCTAAACGACGGCAGCAGCAATAGCGGCTTGCTGGCGAGCGGCGATGCGTTCTAGTCGTCGGCGCTCTGAGTTAGCAGCTCGGATGATGGCTTCAGGATCGGATACTGGAACGTGTATCTCAGCCTTTGAACTACGGGTGTTCATGAATGGGGTACGGATTGACGGACGGAACGGAAGAGCGGATAGTTGAAATTTTTTTCTGGTTGTGGTTCGAGAAAAAAAAAGTGTAAGAGCTCAGTTAGAGCTCTTCACTGGACGTCGAAGTTGGCACTAGACAAGACGTGAAGTCTTGGAGAGATTTTCTAGAACAAAAGGATGTATTGCTAGCACGGTAGTGAAGTCAGAATTTATCTCTCGGAAACAGAATAGGATAGAGAAAGAGATGAAGAAGGAAAAAGGAAAGAGACAGAGATCAAGAAAATGGGGGAGGAGCTTACCTAGCACGGTAGTGAAGTCAGAATTTATCTCTACCGGGCTAGGGAGTGCGGAGGAGTTGAGAATAAAAGGGGAAGTTTTGATTATGTAATTAGTTTGTGAAACCTGAGTGAAGCGGGTGTCACACGGTGGCGTGTATCCGGCATTATATCGATATTTTGTGCACATATTACATCGGTTTCATGGTCCGATGTATTGACCAACCGATATTGAATTGGACCTGTTGATATTGCATTGCCAGTGTCCTACTCAAAGTGGGCCTTGGTGACTCAACCACAACGGGCACGTCACCGACACCCCCCAGCGATGTTACGTCGCCACATCAATAACCAACACAATGCCCACGCGAGACAACATCGAAGGGATGTGACATTATGTCGGAGCATGCAATGCAAGCCTCGACGCAATGTCATCCCCACTGATAATCTTTCAGCAACGGCAGACATAATGCTTGACGCCAAGACAACCGCAGTTGACTTAACCTCACCCCAGCACTATGCAACCTCGCATCAGCTCGATACAACCTCAACCAGGGTCGAGCCACCTCAGTTGGCCCGATTCAAGCTCACTTGGGCCCGATTCAACTTCAAGTGGGGCCGATTCAACCTCAATTTTGGTCTACATAACCCTGAACCGACACATTGTCGGCCAAACTCGATGCAACTGTGCTTTTTTTTTTACTTCTTATTTCTTTATTTTTCTTCTTCTTCATTATTTTTTATCTTTTTTTTTTTTTTTTTTCATTATTACTTGTTTTTTTTTCAATTATTACTTGTTTTTTTTTTGTTGTATCCCCGATTTAAATGCAATATAAATTAACTTTTTCTACTTGATGAGTCACACATTTTCAAACACTTCATCCTGAGCAAGGTAAATTCCCAGCCCTAATGAGTGATCAAAAAAAAAAAGTTCAACTTGTTCGACTTGGCTGGCGGATAAACCTTTAGGCTTTGGTTCAAGAATGCACCCAGCTGTTGAGCAATTGGTTTCCTGTGTGCAATCACCAGCACCTGCTTTGCCTTATCAGGGTCCACCTTCAATGCTTGAGCGATCGCAAGAAGTGCTAGTGTTTGAGAGACTTAGCCGAGACTTGCAGTAGGATACTAACCTTCCCAGCGGTTGCAGTAGGAGTGCCCACTGCCCTTGACCTGACAGGGAGCTTGTTCTTGTAACTGCTCCAACTCCTCTGATTCAGAATCCCGGACTTTGATCTGATCAAACCTACACTCTGACTGAGCATTGCTAGCACCTGAATCTATGAGTGATGCAACACTTGCAGGTGAGGGTTCAAGATTTCTGCTGGGTCCAACACTTCAACTCCAAAACTGATCCCTTGAGCACTTCCGACGGACCAGTAGGTATATCCCTCGCTTGATAGAGCTAGCTAAAACCACGAAGGGGCTTTGGACCTGAGTAGCTGAGGGTCAGTGGGTGTTGGGTCAGCTGTTGTATACAGAGGCGTGGATGGATGAGGGGTGAAGCTAGAAACGACGGAGAGGATGAGATTGAATCGGCTGTCAATGTGAATAAGGGCGATCTAGATGATAAAAGATTCAAGCCAAATGGCTTTACCGCTGCTCATAACAATCCGCCCACCGGTAACACCGTGGCTGGCAGGTATCAACAGCGGCAAGGCACTGGCTTGGGTGATGAAGTAATGCTCGGTGTTATGCAGGTAACGGGCTGCTTCTAAGCAGCCTATAGAGTTACTGAGGATCAAAAGACTCTCTTCAGATGAGTCCAGTAGCCCAAGTAAACAGTTAAATGCAATCAGTCGTTTAACAAATAAATGGAGATGAATTTTCTGGACATTGGATCAAGACTAACATTGTTTGACCAAGCGTTTTGAGATGCCAAGCTTGACCGACGTATAATCTTCTTGATAGCTGACTTGCAGCATTTGATCCAACTCTTGATGATAGCTGAATAGCAGCATTGAATCCAGCTTTGGATTGATGATTGGAACCACTGAGCTGTGACCATGATGAGCTAAGTTAACTTTATAAAAGCGGATCCTCTTGGGCTACAAGTCTATTTCTAAAGAGCAGGCACTCACTCCATGTGCTATAAATTCATTCAAGCCTCTGGTGCCACTGGCTTAAAGAGCTTGGGATTCCAACGCTGTCCAAAAAAGAATAAAGAATTGGATTGTGCGTTCGATATTGGTTTAAAATGAGACTGCCAGCGAGCCAGCCAACCGGGCGCTGCCTTGCCGGCGGCTTGAGATTTTCAATCTCTGCTTGCATCGCTTCAAGTTGGGACTGCAGCCGCGCGTACTCACTAGCCGATTGGCTGCCGCTCTCAGAACCTGATCAAAGGCTGTGATGGCTTTCTTGAGGTAACCAGCTTCGTCCATGATTGCAACCGTACGAGAGGTGTGTTTCCGAGTTTTCAACGTGCTCTTCTGGTCATTCGAGAGCGCAGGAAGTCAACTGAATCCAGTACTCTTGGTGATCGCCAAAGCTCTCTGGCTCTGTTTAGCCAGAATGTTGGAAAAGACAGCCAAATTATCATACAAGTTTCAAAGGTCTTGCGAGATCCTCCCAGAGTCGGAAACACTACAAACATTAAGTACATTCCCAGCATGGACAGTGGTTGAGTTACATGGGACAGTGGTTATTCATACAGTGGTTACATGATTTTATTTGGTAATTTCATCACATTTTGTGCACTAAATAAAATACATGTGATTTTTGAAATATGAAGGTGGCCATTCATGGTTGATGAGCACAGAGGTTCAAATGTGATGCAAAATGTGACAAAAATTTACCAAAAATAGCATGTAATTTTGTATGACTAACCACTGTCCTGTGTCACTCAACCACTGTCCATGCTGGGAATGTACTTAATATTTGTAGTGAAAGTGTCAGTTCGTTCAATCACTTGGGATTACAGACATTGCTACAGAGCGTGGTGGGGAATGATACAAGTACCGATGTCTCGATGCTAGTCGACGAGCTAAGGCGATGAAATGGATTTGTGCTGGAAGCTGAACCAGACGTCAAAAGAAGCAACATACATTCAGCGCAAGGAGAGGATCAAAGTAAGTATGATGATTGGACAATGAAAATTTCTGATTCCAAAACTAGAGGACTGTGCCTTGAGAAAAGAAATCAAAGAAAAAAAGAACTCAACAAGGGCATCTTCCAAGTGCCAAATCAAAGACGTCTGCGCTTCTCAAGTCGTTAGACTTAACGTCTAACGTTAATAATTGGCCAACTGTTGGGAGTTGGTCGATCTTTGATGTTGCTTGGTGGAAGAAGGGCTTGCTTTTTATGGAGCTGGAGAGTTGCTGGTGATTGTAGTTGGGAGTGGTAGTGGTGGTTGTGAGGAGGTTGAGAATTGAGGCTGTGGGGAGGGTAACTACCAAGCATACATCTCGTGAGCAAACCTACTTGATCTCTGTAGCGCTTCAATTCGGGGTGCCAACAGCCGGGACACTTTTCCTTCTAACAAGCGTACCATTGTTGTTATCATCCACTTCCTTCTTCTGCAGGGCTGAGGGTCCCTGGGCCACCGGTGCGGGATTTGAGTGTCCAAGGCGGCGACTGGGATGACGACGGGGCCGTTGATTTGGGTGCCTCATCGAGCTCATTGGCGTTGTGCAAGGTGGACAGGAGAGATGCCTACCTCGTCTTCGGGCTCTCGGTCAGCTGCTCGCCATACGAGCCATCAACACCAGCCGACACCAGCTGACTGGCACAGGCCGAGATGCTAGACGCCCAGTGCTTCTTGTGGGAGGTCCGCGCGATAAGATGCTCTGTTTGATCCTGCGCAAAGTCCAGATGCTCAACATGTTGTCACTCGCTGTAAAAGAAAGGGGGGGGGTTACGACAGATAGTTTCTGCGGGGAATATCAGTTGACACACACAGATCTTGACAATTTTGAGTCTGAAGGAAAGGACTGACCATCAAAGCTGCTGGGTCCCCCAACGTCCTTGTAGCGGATACTGAATGACTCGACCCACGGGCAATATTCGGGATGTGAAGTAATTGTGACCGTGTGGCCGTCCTGAATTAGGCGCTTGGCGAGAGACTTCAAAAGGGTCGACAATCAGAGACAAGCAATTAAGGTACATCCAAAAAGGGCGAAAGCTTATGAGCGACTCACAATATATGGTTGGAAGTTGCCACGGGAGCCAATGGCGAGACAGACAATCTTCATGCGTTCGACGGGTCTCTGGATTTGTTGCTTATGAATTATTACAGGCCTCCATTTCTTCATGGTAGGCGAGATGAGCTTGATTTGTCCAGTTTTATGGCCTAGGGGCTTGGGTAATGGCATGTGACTGAGTCTTCTGTTAATATGCTTTTCTTCCGCTTTGGCAGCCTGCGCATGGTCTTCCAAAGCGTGAATGACTTCCTCATGCATTGATTTGGAAGAAAAGTCCAGACAGATATCTGGCCCTCCTGCTAATTCGATCGCAATCCTAAAACGCATAAATCCAAACACGCCGGCATTTTGAACCTGGCCAATTTCCTTCATTGGGATTTTCGGTTTGTGATCCTGGGTGATCACCCTTCCTCTCCGCCAAAAGCCTTTTTTAAAAAAAACCGACAATGAGGAGATAGGCCAATGATCCAAATCACCACATTCATACAAGGGGGAATTCTTACAGAAATAGTCATTACTCAGGACCATGTGGCCTAGGGTGGGTAAGGTGTGCAACAAAGCGCACAAATAGACTAGATACTTTGAAAAAAATTAACGAACTAAATTAGCACCTAACCAATCAGTTCTGGATAATAGGAGCATACCAATGAGTTTCTCAGATGTGTCTAATTTTTTATTAGACCCGTTATTGGTGTCAGTTTGCCAGTGGGGATATTATCAGCTTTGGCCTCATCCTCAGCAGGGGATGATCCAAAGGTTCAAGTAGAGGTGCAGGAGTGGTGTGCCAAAAGGAATGGTCAGATGCATTTAACTTGGCGCGGGCAATGGTGTCAAGAATGGAGTCATTGAATGGGTCGTGCTTGAGATAGTAGGATAGCACAATCTGTGGATGGTCGGGGTCGCTCAAATGATTAGAGTGCTACTTGATGACGTCACCCTTGGATGAACAGCCGAAGGAGGGTGTGCAGTCGACTTCGAAGATCATCATCTTGGCAATATTCTCAAAAGTTTATCGATGAACGCGGTTGATGCGGATAAGGGGAAGCATCATTTTGATTTGGCTGGAATAGTTGGTGCGCACAGTCTTGATGCCAAAGGTCAGCTGCTTCGGAGGTATCGAATTCAACAGCAATTAAATGGCCGTCTAACATTCTTAGGGATAGTGTTTTGGATTGGTTGGGGCTGATAGGAAGAATTCTTTGAATATCTGAGAAATGATATGATGCCAGTGGTTGGAAAGGTTCAGTGCTCAATCGATACCTAGTTAATGAACTGGAAAGTGAAAAGGAAAAAGGAGATTGGTTGGTGGTAACTCAGGGTCCAGTGAGGAATGCAGATGAAAAGTGATCAACATACTCCGTCCTCAATTTGACCCAACGTCTTCGACGTTTACTGAAACGGCTGTCAGCTTTGACAGTAGCCGGTCCACTCTATAGGATGATGATAGGAGGCCAACATAGAGTCATCTTGATGGACCAGTTGTAGGGAGAGTGGCAGGGTGTGGCAGGGTGTGAGAGAAAGGGGGCAGGTGGAAAACTTACACGAATGATTTGGCCTTATCAAATGTGGGCAAGTAGGCGAGATAGTATAAGCGCCGATCAGTGAGCACAATCTACGCTGCAATAGAGGACGCCAGGAACTTGGCCGATCCAGGTTTCAGTTTCCGGTCGACCTTGTGCATCCTTACCAGGCCATAAACCAAATTGTTCTTCTAATTGGTGTAGACGCTCCTCGCTGCTAACATGAGATTCGGAGTCGGTGATAGAGGACTGAGTGGTATCATGAGATTGGGAGGATGTGACGGGGACGTTGGTGGGAACGGTTTGAGGGTTGACCTGAAGCGGAGAGACAGATCAAATGTTGGGTTAATTGAGGGATGATGGATGAGGGGAGGGAGACTCAGGGCAGAATGTGGAAGGGTTGATTCCTGGACGTACTGCCAAATCAGCGCCGTGCTTCTGTTGGTCGATTAATTGGCAGGCTAGTCCTTGTAATGCTTTTGGACTTGGGTAGCCGAATTGAGATGGACCGCTCAATTGGGGATGCTTCAGAGGGCGTGTCCACCAGATTTTCCTGACCACTCTTGCCATCATCATCATTGTCGTCATTGTCATCATCAACATCATCGTCTTCATCCCGTGAAGACGTAACCGGTTGATGCCTGAGCAACCTTTGAGGTTTGGCGCTTGATGATGACTCGTCGGGGAGGGCTTAGGTGGTGATGGAAACTCTTGCTGTAAGAATAATAATTGGTAATTATCAGTACATGACAATGGCCTGGTCCTGACAGGAAGGATAAAAGGGTAATTGAACTCACCTCAGTCCCAAGATCCCATATGTTTGATACTTTTTAATTTTATCAATCCTGCCCGACTATCTTGTGACAACATGTGAGAGATAGATAGACTGTCTGTTAGTATGTTTTTTGTCGTTTGGGGCTGGTGAAGGGATGGTCAGGTATCATTGGACTAGAAGCGTACTTACCGGGGTGGTGGACATATGATTAGTGGTGGCCAAGGATGAGATCCGATTGCTGTACTGCAAGCAAGCGATTACCGCTGAAGTGGTCAACAATCGACCTCTTTGTCTCACCCGCTTCAAAGATTGGGCGACACCACTATAAGTCAATCGTTCACGGAGAGAATAATTGAACGGATTGGACTGCAATATAACCTGGAAGCGTACTTACCGGGCCGGGTTGAGTTTGATGATAACATCCTGTTGCTGCCTGGGCCAAGCATCCATGTCATCAGCACATTGGAGTAACTGAGGGTACCCAACTTCTCAAGATCAGAACCGACCAATAAACTTACTGGAAGTCATGTTGGCCAATCAGTGAATTGTCAATTCGACCAACATCAATAACGAGTTGCACGTGATTACAAATTGTGCAATGCTGATAAGCTGAAGTAGGATCAGAGTTCAGGCGGTTTCCTTTGGCAGGTAAGAGTTCCGTAATATCTCCTTCACAGAGCAAGATCTTGAATAACCTGCCGATGATGCTGCGAGCTTGAGTCATTTTGACAGCAGGTTCTTCTACATCGGACACGGGATTCTTAAGGGCATGTGAGAATGAATCGATTTTGAATCGTATGATGGCGTGAAGACGGAGAAACAGATGGTGGCTGTAGGTATGGTGGAATTGCTCAGCGGAATCACTTCCCCTGTGAGATAAGAAATCATCGGCTGATGTTTGGTATGCAAGATTGCAGCTGGACTCCAGTTCATCGAGAAGCCAGATAAGAAGAGTTGAAAGAGACTGGTTCAATCACACAGAGTGGCCTAGGCATCTAAAATTGTAATATATTTAGCTGAGGTGATATGCAGCATTGGCGTGGTCTGCTCTGGCGAAGATATGCTAATGGTGTTGGGTAGTTGCGAGAAGAGTTCTGGTAGGGTTACTGATGCCACATCAGCTGGGTGAGAGTCCGCAAGAGTTGAGAGGTTTTCAATGACAGCGTTGCTGGGAAAAGGTCACGAAAGACAAGTTTGAGTATTAAGAACGACATCCAAAAGAAAACAGAGTACTTGTGGTAAGTACTGACATTATTTCATCATCATCACTATTCACAAGCAATCCAGTCACAGTGCCATTGACATTCCTGGCTTCCTGCATCTTAAGCAAGTCGGGAATATGAATATTATGCTGAGATGGCTGAGCATACTGGTTTGCCGTAGCAAAACAGCCTCCCCGATTCCAGTCGCGGTCCCCTTTGCGAGATGTAGAAGTATGCCTACACTGGTGTTGATACGCTGCTGAGCTTCATGTTGATAGCGTTCAGAATTTCCAGGACTGATTGTCGTTCACTCTCATGCTGATAGGCAAGATTTTTGACGAGGAATTGAAGAGAGCTAGAAAGTCTACCTTTAACTTGAGGATAATCTAACAGAAACTGCAGGAAGATGGATAAAAAGATTTCTCGAACCTGGCTGGATTGGGCAGTGACCAATAACCTCAGAATTTGATCCATCAAATGATGAAGTTCAGGTGCCATCAATTTCTTGCTCATGATTCCTCTGAAGAGAGCAAACAATGTTGTTTGGCGATTGGGATCCTTGAGGTTGGGTAAAATCATCTTCAACAGGCCTGTAATTCAGTTTTCCGTTGATTCCACTTTTTCGCAAGCTCGGATGACTGTACCCAAGGCTTCGGTAAGAAAGATTTCGAAGAGAGCAGACGGAGCTTGGGCGGTTTCTGCAGCAAACGCAGGTAGTTTCGGACTGATAAGCATGTCAAATATTGGATTGATCCACTTGGAAAACGAGAAACTGGGAGGCAATAGCTGGAATAAATCATTGAGACAATGTAAAGTTTGGACTCGGACCTTCTTGAGCTGACTCCCAGAAAGATGTGTTGCAGGTTGGTGTCATTGGCTAAGGTCTGCATGTGAGTCTGACTTTCCAGAACAACTTGCATGGTTTGATTGAAAAGATCTTCCCACCAATGTTCAAGCTGGCGGCCCAGTTCATCAAGTCACCAGCAGAGAAAGGAATCCCAGATGCCTTTTAACAGTGGAAGTTGAATTGCTTGTGCTGTCTCTGGAAGTATGTAGCGGCCAAAGCATCAATGAATGGAACATCCCTTGAAGACTGACAGAATCACTGATTTTTTGAGGGTTTTGCTATGCGAGGAAGAGGAGCATCCGGGGGAAACGATCAGGTTCTCGAAAAGGATGCGGATGAATATTGGAATCACTTGTTCCCGCTCGTTATCTGGGAAAGCATTGTCTTCCATAGCGTGGGCCATTTTCAACAGCGTGTCCCGGAATTAAGTGGAGTCCAAAAGGTTTTGAAAGTCATCCTGGTACCGCACAAGGCTGCTATCTTGCCACGTGAGCACGCATTCCAAAAACAAGCAACGTAGATCTGAGTCTGGATCAGCGAGTAGATCATAAAACGCGGCCCGCAAATCATGGGTACAATTGAAAGCCTTTGGGTTGGTGAAAGTAGAAAACATCTGCAGCCAATTGCGTAACCAACCTCTGGCCGATCAACCCAGCAAATTTCGTTGCTCAAGATCTTCATCGTTGGCTTGACAGGAGGTCAAAAGGCCTCAATGACCAACTTATTGTGTCTTTCCGCAACCACACGATTTCGCAATAGAAAATCTACTAAATGAGCTTTGTAGTTTTGGATATTAAAACAAGAGTCCAGGGATTGACGCTGGGAAATAATAACAGATGGTTAGCTTGAAATTAAAGAGGCAGGATGAATGCACAACGGCAATACATACCTCGAGTGCAGCTTCCAAGGTAAGATTTCGAACGTCAGATGAAAAAATATCAATCACTTTATCCAAGTGAGTGATCCGTGAACTTCGAGCCGGGTAATTGTTTGGCTCATCGCTCGTGTGACCTTTTAGTTTTACTCAAGGAGTAAAGTAAATCTCTGAGGAATCTTGAAGACACAGATCGAGTTGGCCCCAATGGATAATGAATCAAACAGCTGGCTGGAGAATTTGGAATTTCTGGTTGAGAGTAGACCAGTCAGAAGACTTGGGGTTGATTCTGATGATGATTGTAGATGCGAGGGCTCCATTTGGGCAAGAATAGTAGGAAGGAGTCGTGGCAAAAGAAAGTCGTTCATCGAACAATGCCCAATTCAATTGGTCAAGTGATGATACTAGCTTATAGATATGTTTGATGGACAGGGAGCGATTTTAAAAGGTCAAGAGCTTGTCGAGCACCTTCCGATTGTCTGGAATACCCAGAAAATCTGAGTGATCTTTAATCGAACTTAACAAGTTCAATGACAACAGCGCTGCAGAGAGCTCAACGAGCTCGAGTTGTCATTATTTGTATCCGCAAGTAGATCCAATATGGAAACCAGTATGCGGAGGATATCGAGAATTTGTTGTCTACATTTGCAATGAAAATTTCAGCGTTCATGACCTCGCACAAGAACAGGAAATAAGAATAAAGAGCACGCTCGGCTCACGTGATAACCCCATTTATAAACGTCAGTCTTACTACTGGACGAGGCAGATGCGGCGTATGCAGCTTGCAGTCGGTAGTACTGCTGGGCAGAGGGAAGCTGGCGCCAGGTTGTTGTTGATTCAATTGGTTTTGGAGGTCCAACCGTCCTGATTCGTAGATTCTCGTAGCAATCTTAGCAAAGACCCATTTGTGTAGGTAACGTGATAATCTAGCATTGCAAACATCATTGTTGTGAGTTTAGCATGACCGGTGAGACTAAAAACAGGAGTAGGTTTGGGCTGAGAGATGTCAAAAAGGAACTTACTACTCTGTGCTTGGGAATTGGAGGACGCCTCAGGCAAGGTTGCTGGTCCAGATGTAGTGGTATGGTGGGTGATAGTGGTGGATTGAGGCAATTGATCTTTGTCTGTGCGTCCAGAAGGAGGGTGGGTCGATAGATGTGATGAGGAATGGCCAGAATGACAGGGGATTTACTCGGTCCTGCTTGCTCATTGACGTTGGCGAATACATTTGAGATTTCTGATGCTGATAGTCAGTTGAATTTGAGGGTTAGTTGTGGGTTCCTGCGACGTTGGTCAGAAGGAAGCCGAGACTGCTATCGAACTGGAAAGAGTACCAATTTGGGAGAGCCATCCGTTGATTTGGCAATGTTCGAAACTGGGGCCAGCCAAAGGGCCTGACGGAACAGACCTAAGTCAATCAATGGGCCGGACAGGTAACGGACTTGCCGAGACGGACAGCTGTGAAACGGTAGTTGTTGTCAGGTCAGTTGCAACAGGCTTGGTTTCGAGATCTGTAAGAGATGACACGGTTCGCATCTTATGACCGGATTGATTTCCACTTGAAGGTCGGGATGCTTCGGTGATAGCATGACTGGCATTGACTGGGTTGTCAGTAAAAGGTTGGGGGTTGTAAAGTTCCCGCAATAGCTTGAGCCAGCGTCACTACTGGAAGTATTTGTTTTATCTTCTGGATTCAATGTTAAGCTTGTCTGTACAGCGTTCCACCAATCATCAATTTTCTTGCCCAAGGTAAAGTTTTCTTTGTCTTTCCTCCAGCTTGTGCGTTGGGATACTAGTGCTCAAGTGAGACGTAAGGATTGAAGATTGTGTGTGAGTCAGATTGGCCTGAGATCCGCTGAGGTGTTTTGAGAAATGCGGGCGTGGGGCACGCAAAATGCTTTTGCGGGACCCGGCGGCAGAAGTGTTGGAAATGGGCCTCAGACCTTTGCTGATCAGTAGTGAGAGGTTGCTCTCCTTCGGAAGGCTTTCTTTGGGCAGAGAAGGCGTGGCAGGGATAGAAAAGCCTGTGTTGCGTGGGGATTTGTCGGAAGGTGGGGAGCCTGTTCACTGGCGGGCATTTCCATTTCTGAAGCCATCGAAGTATCAGAGCAAGGTGAGGGGCTGAGGAACGAAGATAAAAAAATTGACAGGGTTGGTACATTGGGCGCAACCAGGAATAGAGAGAGAGAGAGAGAGGATAATATTGTGCTCACTCTGGGTGTCTTGATGGGCAACTCGAGCAACTGAGAGCTTGTAGGAACGTTGGGTTCAAAATTGTGAAGTGGAGGTGCCTGAGAGTTGAAGAATCGGGAGGGGGTTGCCTTCAGATTTCATGAAATCAGAATCAGCCAAGCTTTCGGAATTCTCATGACCTTCGGCTCTCAGCTTGGCCACTTTCATTCATCGGCCATCATCCAACCAGTCCACGCATTCTATCTCTTGCAAAGCTGTTGGTCCACTGCTTGCAGTGGACGCTTGGACCAAAAGCACCGTGAGGTTTGAGGTTGACTTGCACATAGGATCGGCAGGGGGGAAGAGTCCCTCGTGGTTGAGGTGCAGTTCGGATGCTTCTTGTTCAGAATCCCTGCCGGCCCCAATGGTTCGGATCGATGAGGCCTCCTTGCGTCGGAGAACAATCTCTGGTCCAAACCCTCGAGACCAGGCTCTACCAGATTTTCGTGATGATGAGACATCGAAGGCAGAGGATTATAGAGAGCTTGCTTTTTAAGTGCCTCGTCTGTAACTGTCCTGGAAGAGAACAGCTTGATGATAGCTAAACAAAGAACCAATGTCAATAGCGTACTCTGATGCCTGTCAAGCCCAATGAAATTACCAGAGTTGAGGGATTGAGAGATCAAGGGTGCGATAGATCATAAGGCTTTTGCATTCTCCATTGACGCTTGTGAAGCAGGGCTGGCGAAGTTGGGTTTGGCTGCCTTTCCTGTAACTGAATCGTGGCGAGAAGTTGCTGTCATTGAGACAGCTTCACTGTTTGATATGGGGTTTGCTAGAAAGAAAGGTACACAACACCCATCAAAGGTTGACTTCTGTTATCTAAAAGGGGCTTTCATCAATCAACTCACTTCTTATGGTTGTTATGGAACTGACTTGGGTCTGATCTCTGATCGCAGGGAGAACTGGAATAGAGACTGTGCCGGATGACAATGACGGGATCAGGACGGTAGCAGAGGCAAAGGGATCTGCAGGGGTAGAACCATCTGACCAAGGCTTGGAGCGTATGCTTCAATCAATATGTGGTCCCAAAACACAACACGTTGCCAAGCGCCCAAAAAAGTCATGGTTTCCGATTCTTTGGCGTTGTTGAAGACCCAAGAATACCAGTGGTGGTTTGGGTGTGAGAATAGCTACTCGCTACACAGATATCACTCAAAAATATATGTATGCGTGAATGGAAATCAACTGACGAAAGACTTGGTTATGGGCATCTACCTTAGCGGCTACATCAGTGGGAGAGACAAGAAATGACGATCAGCTGAGGAAAAGCATGCGACCAGGTTGAGGAGAGGAAAACCTCGGCATGCTGCTCATACCAGTATGTCTCCATAGGTTACTAAAAGCTTCAAAGGCTGGAGCACTGCCCCCCCCCCCCCCCCCGCGGCAGGGCTTGACTCTTCGGCAAGGTGCATTTCAAGAATGGGGGATAACCCAAAAGCGTGTGAGTTGATGTACCATTATTAATGGATGCGGCTTGACTGTTACCCGCACCTGCACTGATAATTTCTGACTGAAGAATCCGAG
>SMGU01004023.1:0-10535 GCA_004348175.1 Puccinia novopanici
ATCTCAACACCCCCCTTGCTGACATACGGGACATGTAAGAGAGAAACTAAGCAGCGAAAAGAAAAAGAAAAAAAAGGAAAAAGAGAGAAACAAAAGGTCACACAACACCGATTAGAAGACGGTGTTTAGCCAGCAGAACATGGCTGAGAGGTTTGGTAAGCACGTCGGCGACCATGTCACCGGAGGAGGCATGGATAACCGAAAAAATTCCATCCTTAACGCAATCGCGGACGAAGTGATACCGCGCATCGATGTGCTTTGTGCAAGAATGATGTTCAGGATTGTTCGCAAGAGCTTCTGCCCCTTCGTTATCAACATGAAGAGGAATTGACGACCGTGGGCGAAGGCGAAGCTCGGAAAGGATGTTACGAAGCCAGATACCCTCCTTGCAGGAGTCAGACAAAGACTTGTATAGTGCTGGAGAGAGAGACAGTTGGCTGCTTTCTTGATTTCCACGAGATGGTGCCAACCCCGAGGATGTATGCATAGGCGGAGGTGGATCTGCGGTCTCGCGATCTTCCGCCCAGTCCGAGTCGGCAAAACCTGAGAGATCGAGTGTACCACCTAGTCGTAGCTGCAAGTCCTTAGTCGACACAAGGTAAGAGAGTCCGAAGCGCGGCTGACCAGTGAGTGGAGGACGGATCTTTGAGGAACTGGAGAGACGGTTCACCGCAAAGGATACATCGGGTCTGGTGCATTGGGTTACCCACAGAAGGCTCCCCATGAGTTGCGAGTAGTGCCCCGGAGAAGGAGCCTCGTCACTTCGTCGTCTGCGCAGGTCCTTGAAGAAGGAATCGGTGGGAGTTGATACTCGATAAGGGGCAGCGTCCGGGAAGCAAGACAACACTTCCTTGATATAGTGAGTCTGAGAGAGAAAAATTTGTCTGTTGGGAATGTCCCGCGTGAAAGTGATAGAAAGAAATGGTGGAGTTCCTCGTCCGCTCCAATCGTGAACCGCTGTCCAAGACTTTTGATGAGAGAGGCGACAAACCCGGCTTCCCCTACCACTGCCAGGTCATCGACATGGACCGTGACCAGACCAACTAATTTGGAACTGTTCAGACGAAAGTACAGAGTCGGATCGTAGGCTGACTGAGTGAGACCGACTGCCAACAGAGCTGTGTGTAGTTCATGATTCCAACGGCGAGGGGATTACTTGAGTCCATAGATGGACCTTTGAAGCTGGCAGACCCAGTCCGGGTGAGAGGGATCCTCGAAACCGGGTGTTGTTCCATGAAGATTGTTTCTTCGAGACGACCGTTCAGAAAAGCTGTCTTGAAATCAACCTGCTGACCAACCCAGTTCTTCGATGCAAGAAGACAGGACACCAGTCGCAGGGTTTCCAGCTGTAGTGTTGGGGAGAAAACATCGTGGTAGTCGACACCCTGAACTTGAGAGTACCCCAGCGCCACAAGCCTAGCTTTCAATTTTTGAATGCTCTTATCCGGCCGGCGTTTCACTTTGAACACCCATTTCGAGGATGATTTTCGTTTCAAAGGTCTCGGGACTAGCTTCCATGTAGTCATACCGATAAGCAAAGAGAATTCTTCTTCGGCCGCCTTCAACCATTTATCCTTGTTAGGAGATTTAATGACCTGTTTCCAGGTCTTCGGAGTATCTATGTCATCCGCGGATTTAGAGGTCTTGGCCCATGCTCCATAACGGACGGGAGGTTGTCTGTTCCTGGTAGAGCGACGCTGTGGTGGAGGGGACGGCAAAGGAGAACTCCGTTTGACCGGGCCGGGAGATATAGGAGGAGAGGATAATGTTTTTTGGAGGAGGTGAATGGGAAGAGGAAGGTCCCGAGAGCGAGGATATGCGGGAGCGGGATGGAGAAACACTGTCACGAATGTTATCAATGACATCAGTTGAAACTTCAGGGCCTGAACTGGATGCGGGTGAAGGAGAAGGTGATTTCTCTGTCTGACGGGGAGGTGAGCGGAGAATAGAAGTAGAGCAACAATCCAAGCTTGAATGACTGGGAGTAGTTGGCGGTTTAAGCTTACCTCCTGGGCTCGAGAATCCGGAGTTGGATGAGATGGACCGAGTGCGTGGACGGTTTCGTGGTGCATGGATTGACGCCTCCAACCTATGGTCCATTTGAGCGCAAGAGGGATATTCAAAAACTGCACGTCAGTCGGAGGTAGCTGAGAAACCGTAGTGGTTGCGGGTTTGGGCGGAAGCCAGGGTAGCTCAACCTGTATAGGAGTGTGTTTGACAATGGGTTTAGAGTAGGGAAAAGTGTTGTCCTCAAATCTTACATCCCTAGACTTGATAATCGATTTTGAGAGAAGATCAACAGGCGGAAACCGTTCCCCATTGGTCAAGTATGATAGAAGGACTGAGGCTCTACCCTTAGGGTCCAGCTTACGGCGCAATACGTCCGGGACTCTGGACCAACCAAACACCAAACGGTGAAGATCAGTTATTTTGACCAACGGAAGCTCCAGGATGGTATTGGGAGCTTGGAAACCACGAGGCGTGGAACAGGTACTGAGTTAATGGAGAAGGTGATGTGACGCAGCGCGTCCACAGAATGTTTTAGGAATGTGTGACGACAAAGGGAACAGAGAACCAAATTTCCTAGCGTACAATTCATCTTCGGCAACACCGTTCAGTTCTGGGGAGGGGTGGTCCGGATCATGCGAATGCCACATGACAGTAGGTAGTTGTGAACTCAGTCAAAAAATATTCTCCCCCATTGTCTGAACAGAGCCGACAATGTTGTAGCGAACATCTTTCTCAAAGAAAGACTTGAAGATCTTGAAACAGCTGAAGACTTGAGATTTAAATTTCATAGGAAATACTGAAATGTACTTGGAAACAGTCGTCAATAAATGACAAAATACTTGTAACCCTCTCTGGAGGTGACTCGAAGAGCCTACATCGGAGTGATAACCTCGCCAGGGAAGGAAGAACAATAAGACAGACGAGATTTGAAAGAGACGCGGTGCATTTTAGCCTGTACGCAAAACTGACAAGCTGGACTTCATTTTGTTATTCAAAGATGGGTGATACCACTGAGCTTCAGGAGCTTTTGAGAAGAGCCTAGCCCTATGTGGAAAGTCGGAGATGATATCCATACAGTGAGCTGTCTACCGCGGAGATAGATTGTCGAGCAGTTTCACATGATCTTACCTGCTCATCGGGAGGTAATAGAGGTTTCCCTGGCGTATCCACGCCCCCAGGTTCACCCGTCTCTCCGTCATTGGTCTTGTCGTAGATGTCGCACGACCCCTTATTGAACACAACCATCAGACCAGCATCGCACATGCCAGCAACTGAAAGGAGTGGTTCATGTAGGTTGGGGACTGATTTGTTTGCATTGAGGGGAAGGGAAATGACCCCTTTGTGTGTAGCGTGCACGGATGAGTGGTCAGCCAAATGGACTTTGGTTGAGTCCGGTTTAACTTTGGAAAGCGAGGTCACGGTGGGAGTCATGCTGATTGAACACCCAGAATCTATGTTGAGATCGGACATGACGGGCCGGGGGGAGTTTGCAGCAAGAATAACACAAGCGTTTCCTGCCACCTCTGACCCTGAATCGTAGGAATCATCATCAGAAGTGTCACCAAGTTGAACTACTGTCGTGCGACCCACTTTGGCTGCAGGTCTCTGAGAGGATCCTTGATTCCTGTGTGTGGATCGGCCGGATGAACCCCCTCGTCGGTTCGTGGATGAACCCGAGCGACCAGGTGTTTGTCGTTCCCGGGCGTGACCGTGCGTTGTGATCCCTGAGTATTCGAGCGGCATTTTCACAGACCTGAAGGTCATGTCCATTCCTACGACAGAAAGTGCAGTAGAGGCACTTCCAGAATATTTGGATTGGTTGAAGTTATCCCAGTTAAACTTGGATGCAATAAATCAATTCAAAATGGGTTCATCTCAACTGATTTAATATAAATCCAAGGGGGTACCTTGGAAATCTATTTCATTGGTTGAGAGTAACCAATTCAAATTGGTTGAGTGAATCCCAGTTTAACTAGGATAAACTCAACCCAGCCAAATATGCTGGCAGTGAGGGAGTCATCAAACGGCGGCTTGGTAGAGGTTGGAGCGGTCGCTTTTGCAATGAGAATAGGCTCCTCCTCTGTTCTGGATTTGCGACGAAGAGACTCCGCCTTAAGCACCATGACTATTTTGGACGACGAGACCGTCTCTTTGTTCATGAGTGATGACACACACCCGAGCCAGTCGCTGGGGAGTGAGATGAGCAGGGCGGCGGCATGAATATTGTCGGCCGTGAGAGGTTTGTCCGCGGTGATTAAAGAATTTAACTTCTCCGCGTACGTGGCCATCTCGTTGATGTGAGAGTCAACATCATCCCCTGTCATACGAGTGAGGACCAGACGTTGCAACCAGTACATGCGTCCTCCCAAAGTTGAATCCTGGTGAGCGTCGCGAAGTGCATTCCACATGAGGTGGGCATTCGAGCCGTGAGCGCGAATGAACCGGAGATTTGAGTGGTGTACGGTGCGAGCTATGAACAAGCACACTACCGTATTGTCGGAGACCCACAACGCAGACTGGAGTTCCTTTTTGACAGCATTCAGAACATGGTCGAGTTTGACCAAAGAAAGGTGGAGACGGACCACAAAACTCCAGTCTAGATAATTGGAGTCTGCGCCTGGCGGAGTAAGTTGGACTATGCCGGTTACTTTTGGAGACACGGCATTGGAGGTGGCGGGCTGCGGAGAGTTTTCAGCCATGTCGGTGTTTTGTGATCCTTCGGCGAGTTGAAACAGAAGACAATCGCTTTAATCCGTAGTGTTTAACGTGCTTGGATAATTGGCGCTTCAGCGGCAGATGGGCATCATAACCTGTTGCAATATACTGGGGCGAGTAGAGACAAAGTGTGAGTTGGAAGGATCTAATTGCAAGTAGAGATAAAACTGAAATGAGAAAAGTGAGAGAAGAGAGATGACTGACCTGGGGCGAGTAGAGCACAAAGTGTGAGTTGGAAGGATGAAGAAAGATCCTTCCAGCTCTACTGCCCATCTTATAAATGAGATGATGAGCCACATGTGTCACACCCTGTGACAGAGACAAGACGAGACAATTTGGATGGAAGCAGAAAAAGATGAGTCATGACAACGGATGATCTCAACACAGTCACTGTGCACACTGCACAGTGACTGCCAAAAAAACTTCTTATTCAAACAAATGGAGTTTGGATGGAAGCTTGGCTGGAGCATGCTGCATGTCAACTGCAGGCAGTTGAGCAATTTTTTTTTTTTTTTTTTTTGCAGTGAAACTGATGAAGAAGATTAAGACAAAAAAATTGAGGAACTGGAGACTGAAAAGGATGGAAGATCACAAAATTGAGCCTCCCGCCAGCCAAACAACAAACCAAACCATACCAAAGGACACATCAAATTACTTTGAGACTACTTTAGTAAGAGCATCCGCATCGGCGCGGCTAAATGCCACGCTATGTCAACTATAGTGACAAACCTACCACATTGGTAGGGCTAGCAGACAGTTTTTTGCTAAATATTTTATCTTTTGTCGCTAAACCCTGCTATATCTAGGAGTGCTTGTCATCAACGCTACACACAAAATAGCGCAGTTGTGTGGAGGTAGCACTCCAATAGTGGCAAACCGATGTGGGGGAGGCCTCTGTCATCAAAAGCTACACGGCCGGCGGCGGGAGACATGAATTGTACACCAATTTTGCTGGTGAGGCGACTCAATTTGACCCAGCAGTGGTTGACGAGGCGTGTACGGCATGCATGTCTTGGGTCACCCTGTCAGCATGCAGACTGACACGGAACCGGGTGCACGACACCCCATCTTCTGGAATTTTGCGGTCAGCCCAACCGATAGTCTAGCCGCGGATTGCTGACCGCTGGGCCGGGTGGTGCTGGGTCAAAGACAAAAAGCTTCTCGTCCCAGCATCGATCTGTCGCTCTGCATGTTGAACAACATCAATTCGAGACTACTAACCAATAGCCCAGTGTCTGCTTCCTCAAAGTAGTTTAAGGTATAAATATAATTCCATTTCTCTTCAGCCATCACAAACAATTTCCTCTAAGTTTTTTTTCTTCAAAAAGAAAAAAAGTTTTTTTTCCGAGGTGCTATTAAGTCTTTGGGCTTGAGATAGCACCTTCTGAGTGGTCTTGGAGCAAGCAAAAATGTGATGATTATGTCGACAAGGCAACGGCACACTGGCGGGTGGGCTGCCGTCAAACGTTGTGACGCGATCAAAGCGACCTAGCTTCGGTATCATCTGCCGTGTCTCTGACGGCTCCAGCTAATGAGCCGTAAACATTCACTGGATGGGGACCAACTTGAATGTTTCATGTCTCTGGTGGGCCTCATGTCGTCATCCTTCCCTGCCTGGATGCTGTCCTCCCAACGCTTGGCGTCCGAAAGCGGCCCCTATGCCAGCTGTATGACCGGTCCAGTCAAAATGCTGTGACATGCGGGTCCCAAGACGTCAGGCTGTCCCAGACGGCTTGCTGACCCAATGCAAGCTCGCAAATCCCGCCCGCCGTGTAGTGAAGCTAACTGTTGTTAACTTCCCTAGCTTTGACCATTGCCCATGCGGATGCTCTAAAGGATCCACAAATAACAAAGATGATTTTCAGTTCCGCTTCAGACTTTGAAAGGAGCTATTCTTGAAGCTTGTATCTGATTTGGAGTTTTCTTGTGCATATTTTTTCCAAAAACCAGTAAGAAGTATCTGTCTTCTTTTTTGAAAAATATAATACTAGTTTGATGTTTATTGCAATAGGATTTTACCAGAAATATGGGTTTTTCAAGCCTGCATGAGACCACCTGCACTCTTTGAAAACTTTGCCTATGAATATGCCATGGATGCTACCAACAATAGGGGTTTCAAAGTTGAGCCAAAGCAACTTGCCTGAATTGTGGCAAGTCACTCTGCACAGAAAACTATGCAAATTGAACTGCCAAAATCATGCAAGGTTAGATGTGATATGGATGGTATAACTTGCTTGAATTTTGGCAGCTTGATCTGCATGATTTTTTGTGCAGAGCAACTTGCCAAAATTCAGGAAAGTCACTTGCACCCAACTTTGAGTCCCACTAATACTGTCAGACCGGTGAAGCTACTGCCCATAATCCGCATTTACACCCAGTTTTTTATTTTTATTTTTGATGGAATTGAATTATTTAAAATCATTTTGCATCCTCTTATAGGGTATTAAAAATATTTATACCATCAAAAAATAAAAAACCACACACCATGATGGCAATCCAACACAAATAATCCCTAATATTCCAACCTGAATTATTCAGCCAAAATTGAACCAATCTGAATGAAGAAAATATCAAAAAAAAAAAAAGAAGAAGTTAACCCTCTCTATAAATATACAATGAAATGTCCGCAAAACAGGGTGTATGTCTGCTGAAATAAATCTTGATTTGGAAAATCAAGATCAAGATTTATTTCAGCAGACATACACCCTGTTTTGTGGACATTTCATTGTATATTTATAGAGAGGGGTTAACTTCTTTTTTTAAAAAATTCCAATACCTCAAAAGTGCTGTAAATAAACTTAAATCATTCAAAATATTGAAAAAACTGGGTACACAGCACCAAAAAAAAAAAAAAAAAAAAAAATTAGAATTAATTTTTAAAATTGATATGAAAAGACTAAAGAAATCTACAACTTTCATAGATTTAAAAAATATTTTTCTGAATTTTTCCTGCTTTTCAATCACAAGAAATAATTGCTCAAAAAACTGGGTGTGCATGCAGAAAACCAGGTACACACCAAAATCAGTAATTTTTATTTTTTTTGCAAATGGAAAAAAAAATTAATATTTTTAATTTGAAAGTTCATGGTTTGAACTCTGAGAACTATTAAAATTTTTGTCAAAAAAATGTTAAAAAAAACCAGGTGTAAATGTGGAAAACTGGGTTTGCTGTGCAGCACAATTTACATTGCCATGACATAAAAACTGGGTGTAAAAGCAGATTACCGGGTACGTGTATTAATTCCCTTTATTAGGGGGTATCAAATATAACAAATCCACCATTAGAAACCAGTCAATTATCAAATAAATTATTTCTTCATTATTGGGTCCTAAGAGCTTATTAGTGAAGAACAAACATGTTTTAAAAAAGGTGGATTTTTGAAACCCGTTGATTACATAATGGTAGATTTGGTAATATTTGATACCCCTTATTTTATGCAAGCAAGAAGACTCAATTTTATGATGTGGGAATAAAAAGCCCCATGTGAACTGGCCTATTTATCTTTATCTTCATCATTATCTTTTCTATTTTCTTTGATTTGTTCTCAAAGACTTTCAATAGCAAATTGCTTCTGTAGTTGTAAAAATGCTTGAGAAATATTTTCAGGTAAGTCATTTGGTTCTCTTGAAATTATTTAAATGCTGACTTGAGTGACCTTGGCTCTAGCTGATCCTTTTTGTATTTCATTTTTTCTTTTAAGTGCAACAGTTTGGTGGTATTCACTGAATTGCCCTGCCAAAACTGTTATTTATCTTTGGCATTAAAATGTTTGTGTTTCATCATTCTTTCCATTGCATGAATACCAGGGTGCGCTTCCAGGAAATTTCATCTTGGCTGTCTTCATTGTTTGGAGTTGAATTTGGAGTTGCTTTGTTTTCAGCTCTAGCTTGTAATGGAGAGTAGCAACTGAAGATGGACCATCTGGAGCAATTCCAGTGCATTGAGACATTACCCTCATTTGGGAGGGTTTCAGAAAACCATCCAGGCCTGTTCATATATGAACTGTTTTCCCTCTTTCTCATGCAAAACCTCTTGGCATTGGGGAGGAGTTTGGTTAAAACTGAGCTGGATGGTTGATTAGATTCTGTTGAGATTTCTTCTTACCTACTCATCCCTGAAATATTATTATTTTTCTTACTGTACTCATTAATCAATTCAAGATTATTTATACTGAATCAGAAAC
The DNA here is from genome assembly GCA_004348175.1 of Puccinia novopanici. NCBI lineage: Eukaryota > Fungi > Basidiomycota > Pucciniomycetes > Pucciniales > Pucciniaceae > Puccinia > Puccinia novopanici. Next base: position 8,910 of record SMGU01004023.1, read on the forward strand.
ATGAAATTGGGTTTTTTTTCCCATTGTCTTAGCACATATTTTAGTCATTGAACCCTGTGTTTTACTCAAACTCAAAAATTCCCAATTTTGCCCTAAATAGTTGAACAAGGGCTGTGCAACCCTTTCACCCACAGCATATATTGTTGTGCTGTCCCAGCTTCTCCACTGAGTATTCCATTTATGATGCAATAAAGGCTGAGAAGCCCTGCACCCACATCTACATATAAACTGCTATGCTTCCCCCACTTTCCATCAAACCTTGTGTACCCGATGCCATTATGGATGTGCAACCTTTCCCACCTGAATGCATGGCTTTTTTGGATTATAATCTACCCCAAACTATCTTCCTTCCAGGATCTGGGGACCAGGCCTCTCTTGACATCATTCCTTCTTCTTCTTCTTGCATTGAACAACCTTTCCTTCTCCTCCTCCAACCCTAAAACACATCCTAATGTCATAATTTCCTTGATGAACACATCCTCTCATCCACTCCATTCTGTCCACTGCATATAATACAGCATAATCACCTTCCTCCTCTTGTCATGAATATCTTGTGCATGTGACTATTCTATCACAATATACATGTCTGATTTTGTCTACATGGCCTGCTACTGGCTATGAACTCAATGGGAGTTGGAGCCCTGAAGAGCTGCATACTCCTGACAGATATATATGGCTTCAAATCAGGGGGAGGGATTGGTGTTCTGAAAATAGCCAAGCTGAGTTTAAACAGTCCAGTGGCTGCTGTGTTACATGTTGTTATCTCTGGAGGGACAACAAAGATACAGCTTGTTAGCAAGTGTAGAACAAGTTCCCATCTGCTGCTCTTTCTCTTGTATCTCTATCTGATCTGCTTGTCAAGAAGAGGATGGCCAACATGGAAGCCAGTGTAAGAAGGAAACAAGGAAGGCCCTCAGACACAGAGGGCGTAGGAGGCCATGGTTACAGAATGATGAGAGAGAAGAGAGGTGGATCTAACCTGATGCACTGCTACCCACTCAACCCAGCCATCATCTTTTCTTGTTGAACTGGCCAAACACCGCAGGCCGGAAGTGTGCACAACACCAGTACTGCAACAGCGGATCAGCTTCAGCACTCAGACTCTCCCTCAATGATCCCTAGGATGGCGCGCCCTGCTGTTCCTAGAAAGCCAATGCATTCAGAGAGGATGATCAACAAAGAGTCAGTCCACTTTGCACCAAGCAAAAGAAAAGGGGGGGGGGGGGATTAAAGCAGTGTATAGCTGCTCATTACATGAGAACCTCCTCCACAACCAACACACAAACACAAAAGAATAATGATGGAAAACAGAGGTGGCACATACAAGGGTCACACAGCCGCTACAAAAGGACGCTTCTATCTCATACAGACAAACCAGTCCATCAGGTGAAAAAATTAAGGGTTGGTTGGGCAGTGACTAGGTGGGACTTGAAAGCGGGTGGGGGATACAGGCCATGAATGCGAATGAATATCTCGGAAACAAACAGCATGTTGTGAAGGGGAATAAAGTTAGCAGGAGGTTGAGCGACCCTTTCATTTGTTTTTGCAGGGGGAAGGGGTGTGTAGAAGCCTAGATGGACTGAGACATCCAACTGATGCGCTGAAGAGGATCGCAAAAAAAGTCGT
>SMGU01004027.1:0-13440 GCA_004348175.1 Puccinia novopanici
TACTGAAGCCTCCAATGAAGATCATGTAATTTTAAATAAAGAAAATATCAACTATCAATTGGAAATGGGGTTGATGAACTATATTGCTGGATAAACCAGACCAAATATCGGCTATGCATTATTGATTCTATCCTGTTTCTCTGTAAAACATGGCATGAAGCATTGGCTGAAGGTAAAGAAAGTCTGGAAATAATTAAAATGTCATCAAGAAAAAGATTTAACCCCTGAAATTTAACAACCAAATCAAACATTAAAAAAATGAAATATCTATAGCAATGCTTCCTGGGTTGATGATCCAAAATATTGAAAATCTCAATCAGAATACTTCCGTTACTATTTTTGTTCTCTATTTTTGTGTAACAGTTCAAGACAACACAACGTGACTTACTCATCAACTGAAGCTGAACTCAACCCAATTTTTGACACATTCCATGAAGGAACTTGGCTAAATGCATTTCTCTGGGACATCTGGAAAATTTAAATTGACTCAGAAAATACTTACATTGACAAAAATGATATCAATGAACAAATTATGATGAGCAACAAAGAATTTTTTTTTTAAAAAAAAATCCCATTCTAATATTATTTATAGTAAAGGAGTGGACAATAAATTAAAAATATTTGTCTCAAATACAATGAATCTAAAAACTCAAGGTATTTGTCAAGAATTCAAGTTCAAAAAATCAATATCATTCTCATCAGATCCTTTGATATGCTTTCTGATGCTCTCACCAAGCCCACAAAAAAGAAATTGGTTCACAATCTAGTCAAATTCATTGATCCAACGATCCCACTCTTCAATTTCAAATCTCTCTAGTCATGGAGAGTGTAAAGTTGTTCATCTTATCTCTTTAAAAAAGTTTAAACCTGTTTTTCAACTGTCAAATCTCTCAACCTTCTCTCCTCACTTTTCATAATATTTCTCAATTGATCAATTAACTATGGCATAACATCAAATCTCAAGATCATCAAAATCAATCAACATCAATCCAATAAACCAATCCTGCTCAGCTTCATGTCAATTCTCACTCTTTTCTCTTGTCTCCTCACTCTTAATTCAACACCCTCAACCTCCTCAACTCTATTGAAAAACAGTGTTGTTGGAGGGGAAGTTTTTTTGTATAAAAATAATAAGAACAGACAATTTCTGTTAAAAGTGCCTATCAACTCAGTCTTTGGGGCTAAATGTGCCAAAGCAAGAAGTGCTGAGTGTTGGGGCTTAAGTGCCAACACCAGGAACAGTGCGGTAAAAACTGATGAGTTTCATTCACAGGTTTCTAGCTGAATTTAAGTAGGCTAGATAAAAGATGGACAACTTGTGGGTCCAGAAAATTGGTCATAATGACATGAAAGCATGTTGAATAAAGTGGTTGTGTAACAGGTGAAAAATAATAAAAAGAGTGACAGAGATCAGAAACAAGTGAAATTCCAACAAACTCAAGTCCTCTTTGTCTGCCTGTCACATTTGACTACAAAACATAAGTCATCTTCATTTTCATCCTTTTAATAAATTTTTCTTCCATTCCTATCTTGAACATCATTTCTCTTTGTGTCAAACTTTTGGTTATTTTCTTTATAAATTCATTACTTCTTATCTTTTCTAGTCTTCTTTTCTCTAGTGTGTTGGTTCCAATTAGGAAATAGAATTATGATTCATAAAATTGTTAACATATTCCCTGTTTTCAGCAGTCCTTTAAACCCCAGGAACCCAATACCAGAACCTGAATCAGGAATTTTCTGGTGTAAGTGGTTGGCCTTGGGCCCAGTAGCATCAAATAAGCATCAAATACACAAAAATTCTCCAGAATTGCACTAAGTGAATCCCATCATTTCTCCCTGAAGTCAGTGACATCCTTGCTCAGGGATAGTCTGTTGGCCAACAGCATTAGAGTTGTGGGTGTTCATGACAAACATGACCATTTGGAACTGCAAGAAGCCAGTCCAATTCCATCTGTGGGATGTAGTGTGTATGTGAATTTATAAATCTGAAATCCTCAGAAAATTTGGGAGTGAAGATGTGCAATCATAATCAGGAAGCAGCAACCAATATTTTCAACTTCAGCCAAATTAAACTCAAATCATCACACATCATTTAATTGCCCAGTCAAATCAGTCCTAATTGTGAATTTACTCCAAAAACATCAACCCAACAAGGAATACTAGAACTCAGGATCTGGAGCTAGTAAATCACAAAAGTGGATTTACTTAATTGGGATCCTTTATGTTTCTTTTATCAACTCTCACAAATAAAAAATTCCCTTGTTATTCACCCTTAATCTTTCATCTCAGGCTTGTCTGTTATTATTTCCATTCCTATTCCTAAAAATATTTCTTGTGATATCTTTCATTGAGTTTTAATGAGGATCTAATCATAAGAAATTGATGTCTTGTTGTTCTCTTTTGTTTAAACTTGAGAATAAATTATAAACAGGCTTTTGATTTATTTTTTTCAACTTCTTTGGGATTTCAATCAAATTAACTTTGCTCTTTATTAAAATTTATCAGATTTAAGAACTTGGATCAGATTTGAATTCAGGTCAAGAACTGTTTCAATCATAAAAAGTGGCCCCTGAAAATTTATTTTCAGCAAGTTACCTGTGCAACATTAAAATAAAGCCTCACAAATGGCAACCAATCCATTAAATATTGTAACCCAGATGACATTTGTCAATGTGATCCTAAAATAATTCAATTTCAGCACTGTAAATTTAGTCATCATCTGCATAGTATCTTTTTTCTATTCTATTTCTGACATTCAGATCCCTTTTCTCTCTGACTCACTCCAGTTTTCCACCATTCCAAAATCTCATTGAGTTGAGGGAAATCATGCAGTTGTTTGAGAGAAGTCAAGGGATCCCACAAGTTGTAGGAGCTATTGAAAGGAAACAACTTCATATAATAATGCCCCTGGATGACAACTGGAAGTTTTACATCAACAAAAAAATCTGGGCTTCTATCACCACAAAAAATAGGGTGTCACTTGCTAGCAAGCAACATGCAGGAGCTCAAACCACAAATACGTCCAAGGTCCTTCCAAAAGCTGGGCATTGCGCAGTGACTGCGAACAAGGGGATGTTCTCAAGAATGGGAGGAGGATCCACCAGAGATTCCTTGATGTCAGCTGCTAGCAACCGACATCTGGGCACTCATGGTGTATTATTTCCCAATGAATGGTGGAAAGCAATGGTAACTTTTTTAATGTTGATTAATCCCTACTCTCTTTGCTTAGGTTAATTATTACTTGAGTATTTTCTCTATTAGATAAGTGGGGGTGGTACTGGTTCAATTCATGATAGCCGCCTCTTCAGGTTTTCCCTCCTAGAGCAGAGCTTGTGCTGAGGAGCTACCGTGGCACCCATGATTCCTCCCAACACATTCTTGGTTAGAGATGCAGGTTAACCAACCAATTTTGGCATATTAATACCCTACCCATCAGTCATGGACCCCACAAACCAATGTTTTAATTATCTTCAGTCCTCAACACACATTGTGATTGGAAAAGCATTTGGAAGGCTCAAAAACTAATTCCAGATTCTCCTCCACTCCCAAAATTCATCCCCAGGCCAATCCAGGAACAATATGTTTGCTTGTACAATACTACATAACTTGTGGAATTGCCATGATTCACTGGATCTACAGTTCTGGGATGAGTGCACTGTCAAAGAGCAGCACTTTTGAAAACTCCCAGTGGAGTGCTGAGATCACTATTTGTTAATGAAACATGTTGGCCTCTATGCTACTAATCAGGTGTTTAAAAACACTTTTTTGTGCTTTGAGTTTTGAAAAGGTTGGCCTGGATGGTTGATTGGACTGTTAACCTGTGAATGATAATTAATACAAGAGTAATAGCTTCAGTATATAACTGTAAATCTCTCATCAACCTGATAAAGGGAGTAAAATCCAGATAATTAAATGGATTCTTCCTGCTGATGCAGACAGTGAATATTTCTTGAGGAGTAAATAATAATAATTACTGGGTTGATGGAGCCTTTAAACAAGAAGAATTAATCTGATAACAAATTGAGGCAGTAGTTCAAGATCAATCAGGAATTTTTGAAGTCACTACAGAGAGCCATAGTAGACCAGGACAGTATCAGTGATGATACATGAATCAGAGCCAAGCCACATTGATTTTCAGCCAGGATATCCAGGCTGTGGCCTGGACCTACACTGCCAGCACCCAGACTGGTGGCACCTGACCCTGCTGGGAACAGCTGGCTGCAGGTGGCATGAGGCTTCTGAGTCCAAATTTCCCCCAGGAGTGGTTTTGTGTGGGTCTCAAGACCTGAAAATGCAAAACACAAAAATGGCATTTTTGTGCCAAACATTTTCCTGTAATACAGGAATTGTGGCTGAGCTTGGAGATGGCTTAAGTGGCAGTTTTTTTTTGAAGCTTTTTTTGGTCTAGCTGTATAACCCCTGCCAAAATCCAAATACTCCTCAGGGGTGCTATTTCTGCGTGATATTGACTCTCACTACACTTCCCAACACCCTTACATTTCACAAGATGTTGCAACCCTAGAGAGGGTTATGCACCTAATCATCACCAGGATATGAAAAAGCAAATGATAACTACCATGACATCTAATCACATCCCACCACTAGCTCCAAACAGGTCACAGACACCGGCCCTTTGCTACGGTTGTGTATGGCATAGTTCCAACTGGTACTGCAGCCTGCAAAAAAATATTTGGGCATGCAGGGCTTTACCCCAGAGGCCAATGTATGCATTCATTATTTTTTATTACAGTTTTGGACTCACACAGGTGTGCAGAGTTCAAAAATATAACCTTGTTGAGTTTGACCAAGTGGCTTTTTTTATTTTTTGAGGTCAGTACTTTGGAAATGGCTCTCAAAAGCCACAATTTAACCCATAAGTATGGGTTAAGTGTATGGATTAACATCACCTTATGCAAGGGCTCCCCATACCACATAATTGGGCTTTATTCAACCGGTAAAGATTGATTCAGATACATTTTTGACGATATTTACACACAAAAAAAAAACAATTTTGTGGTTTTTTTCCTAAACATTTTGAGAAAAGGCCAAATCCGGGCAGGTTTTTGACATCCTTAACCGTATGCGCCTAGGAAGCCAACATGCACAATCAAATTGTTCGATGAGGTCATAACACCATTTGCTTGTGATATAGCCATAGCCGGTCATCACAGAGCTCCCGAGAAGCTCTAGGAAGGAAGGTCGCTCGGGAGTGGTGCAGATTTCTTCCGCCTTGAATTTTTGGGATCAAAGAAAGTCTCACCCCTCTAGTTCCGTGAAACGCAATGCGGCAGTTTATTTCCTGGACTTGTGATTCTCGTCGGATTTCAGGCACGGGAAATATACGAGAAAACTAAATTGGGTTTCCATTGCTGAGGACCAGAGGTCTTTTTATAGGCGAGGGTCTCAACAAGAGAGCATAGAAAGATAACCGAAGACAAGAGGAAAGAAGATATCAGGCAGGCTGACAGATTACAAGGGGGCGAGTAAAAGACGGATAAAGATCAAAGAGAATAACCGGACTCGGAAGCAGTCCGGTAAGTAGTATACAGGAATAAGGGAAATAGGAAAGAGAAGGCGAGAGCGCCGGTCTAAGAAGAAAGATGGCACAACATATGACCGAGAGCGGATAAGAGAAAGAGCGAAAAAGAGCCTAGAGCGGTAGACAACGCAGACAACGCAACAGAGAGCAAGAAGGGGTTGCCGGTACAGTCTCTAACAAGAGAGAACAGGCCGAGATATGGCCTGCCGGAATAGGCTACGCGGAGCGTAATCATAGACTTCTTGTTGTTAAAACGTGCTATATCCAAAGAAGATCGGCCTCCTTCTAAACCCGATAAGAAATGAGTGGTAAGCACGCGCTTCGGGGAAATGTAGAGAACACAAGGAAGGTAGAACTGCTTTTGCATTCCTTGAATTCTTTCACCTCGCGAAAAACCCATCCTTGGAATGTAATCCCATGGGTGTTTGAGAGCTTTTTCTGCCAATTTGTAGAGTAGTTGCGAAATGCACGCCTCCCGAAAAGCACACATGGGCGGCCTCAGTGCAAACCAGGAGCCTGGCTTCACACATCCTAAAGACTATATAGTGAGGCTGGAATGCTCCCCATGGCTCTATCCCCACCAGCATCCTCACGCACCTTCAGAAGTTACCATTCACCCGCAGATCTTCAAACAGCCATTCAGCTCCGCTCGACTGTCAAATCACGAAAACCCCAAATCTCCATGGATCCCAATTGTACCCCAAGACACGCAGCGCGTGCCACTCCCGATGAACTACCTGGACCACGCCCTGGTGGCGCCCAGTCTCCTGAAGAGGATGTGGGCCCCGAGCTCCCCCGATTCCGGAACTCACCGTCCAATCAAGCAGAAGCTGAAGCTGCCTCCTCTCCTCGGTTGGCTCCAACACAGCCACTCTATCTGGAGTGTCAGGGGGGAGAATGGTCTCAATTTCCTGAAGAACTGCAACGCCGCTTCGTGGCACTCTTCGCAAACCTCAACAACCGCCCCAATGGTTTCCCTGCTGGCTCCATGGTGGTTGATGTTGGACAAGACGGAGTTTTCGGAGCGAATCCTGTGGAGGCTAATGATCCCGGCCTGCTCGACACTATGGCTTTGGTCGAACAGCTTGTGGCGTTGCGGCAAGGTCTTGCGCGACCCGTTCCCTCTTGGGAGCAAGTTTTGCAACCTCTGGACGCCGAGCACAGAGCTCTTTTCCAGACTTTCTATGATCGCGTTCAAAGGTTGAACGCTGACTTCAAAAACAACCCGGACCACCCCAGCTCGTCACCGGAAAAACTCCACTCCCTGTTGGGCAACTTGGAAGAGGTTCGAACTGCCGCTGCACGTCTAGATCCACACGAAACCCTCCTGCACCTGGCCGGCTATTTCGAAGATGCTGAAGAGCAAATATTGCGGATTTTGCAGATCGTGAACGCAAGACAAGCTGCATGATTCTTCAGCATTTGCCGTAGAAATAAATCCTTTGTGACCTCTGCCCCGCAGTAAATACCCGGGGTCAAAGTACCACTGGAGTGGTAGCTCCATAAATGCGTTTTAATAAAACCTTGCTCGATGTGCAATAATAATATTTGCATCTCCAGTATTCCTGAATTTCTGAGGGCTTCATTTCGCAATTTGAACACAAACCCCCTTGCGCATGGCTGCAATGTGTCCGCTAAAGAGCACTTTGAATTTATTTTCCCATCTTGTTTCATCTTGAAAGTGTGACCGTGCCGCCGCCGGGCCCTTAATTTTCTCCACATAAACATTGTCAAACTGTCACATTACATGGGGTAATTTGCTACTGTCATGAATCTGATAGAAGCATTGCTTGGTTCATTCAATTAAGCCCTAACAATTGAAGAAGAATTGGAGAATATGTTGATGTGAGGCAAGAGGATACCTTCAGTAAAATTTTAATTGTTTTGAATTTTTAATGCCAACTTCAGTGATTTGATGTCAATAGTACGATGCACACAATACAAAGATTAATAATAATGTTATGGTTTCTGCCATTGAAAAATAAATACAGAGTCAATGTTGATGAAAGAAGTATCCCATCTCTCCGGAATAGAGTATAGCTGCTGATTGTTGGTTTTGAGTTTCACAGAAAGTTGACCAGATGGCAAAATTTAAACTGATATATTACAAATGGTCTTTTGAAACATTGAATTTCAACTTTCCTCAGTTAGGATTTTTTAATGAGTGTTCCACTGATTTTTATTATCGTACCCATGACAGCCTTACAAGTCTCATGGATTGAATCAGTGAGAAATCACATGGCTAGTACTTTCTTTCATGAAAGGAAATAATGATTCATTTTATAATTATTCTTCTGGTTTACCCAATTAAATATTGGAGTGAAACACCAGGATACAATTTCCAACATTTTCATAGTAAGTGCCATAGAAAGTAAAAAGGGTCCCCATCTACTTTTTCAAGCCAATTTCCATAGAATTTCCAAAAAGTCTGTCCTGATGGGACAATTTCATGTTCTAATTCTTCTATTTTCCATATCTTTTATCTTCTTATGTCATGCTTTGTATTAAAAATAGAACAGAGCAATGTGCCTAACCAAAGTGCTACAAAACTGACTATTTAATCAAGTCCAAATTATTAATTTTCCATGTAACATACCACTGTGTGAGATCTTATTGATTGAATTCTATTCTTCTTAAGTTTTGCCAGGTCAAGCTGTCTCTGCGACTTACCAAGCAGATGTATTCATATTAGGTATTTCCTGCCACTGGTTTTATTGGAAAGTTTTGAGATTTTATTTCCTGTCAGCTCTGTGTATGGAACTCTGGTTATATCAAAAAAAAAAAAAAAAAAAACAGTGTTCTGAAGGTGTCAGTATTCTGGCTCTATTCGAAAAAAATTGGTGTGCCAAGTATAGGCAACAAGCAAAAAAGGAATGTTTACCAAGGAAAACATTATCAATCTAAGATTTATAATAAACAATACAATTCTCTTAAACACTTATAATAGTTTTTAATAGAATATAAAAATTTTACTAAACTTCTACCAGCTTCCTGATAATGGATGTGAATACTGGTTACTTAGACTTTAGCACAGTTATTCCAAATCAAATTACAAGTCATTGAGGGTGGAGTGCTATAATAAGATAATAATAAGTGAAAAGACCATATTCCTCTACATTATAAGAGAAGGAAGTTTCTTTGTAGCTTAACTTGACTATACTAAATAATAACTTGGGAGGAATGGTCTCAAATGGGGGGAAGAGTCTCTCCTTAAATATTGTGAGTTCCTCCCTTGTTCCCACTAGATGCTTTGCTGTATTCAGGGCCTTAAAGAGTCCACAGGTAACTAATCTCAAAAATATTTGGGCAATTCCAGGGATATTGGTGAAATCCTCTCTTTTGGTATTTCAGAAAGATATAATTTTTCATGCCAGATTTTCAAAATTATCATTTGAGCTGTGTAAGACATACCTCAGAATGGTTTTCACAGGTGTCTTGAAGCGCACTGGATTCCATGAAACTGGCCATTCCATGTGATTAATATCTGTCCTTCTTGACATCTTTTGTGAAAAACAGCAGGATTAAACTTATACATGTGAATCTTGGATTTTCCCAGGAGTTTAATTATGATTTATTCTAAACACATAAAAGTTTTAAGATTATTTTTTCTGTGAATAGCAAAAGAATATTAAGATACAACAAGTCCATAATTTCTTGAAGTGTTTGAGCGGGAATTGAACTCAGCTCCCGAGTGAGCCAATGGCAATTCCAAAGGAAGATTATTAACCAATATATTACAACCCAATTGTGTGACAGGGAAGTAAAATTAGAAATATATATTGTTTTTTCTGCTCACAATAATTAATTGATAATATCAATTTCTTGGTGGTAGATAGAAGGACTCTTACAAGAATAAATTAATCTCTGCAATTCTCCTCTTTATGGAATGCTTTGAACATGGGTATTTTAATACCAAACTCCTGAAAACAAAATAACTTGACAATAGTAATACATAAGGAAGTAGGTAAAATCCTTCAAGACCAAACCCTTGCTATACAAAGTTTTTTGGAACAGTTGATACCAACAAAGGGGTATTCTTTAGTTTTGAAATATGTAAGATTAGTGCTGTAAAGTACTTGTTCAGGTTTACTCAGGCAGGGGTATCTCCAATTTGGATATAGATCCTATCTCATCATATCCATCTGTCCTCATCTTATAAAGAATTTATTTTGCATGAAACTATTGAGTCACAATAAATCTGCAATGTGCTTTTGGAATTGTAAAACAAACGGAAAACCACAATGTATGCAGTAAAAAACCTCAAACTTGCCCAATGTTGGTTTCCGAAATCAAGAATGCTATTACTGAAGCAATCACCCCAGAAAAATCACAAAAAATATGTGGTTATGGTCAGTGGGTGTATTGCCCCTGCACCAAATTCCAGGAGATTACTGATATGGTCTTGTCTCCTCCAAAAGATTGATTTGTATTTCTACCTTGCACAATCAAAAGAAACAGAAAAAATCCTTTTTTGTTTAAAAAAAAATAATAATTAATAAATTCAGGGCATAAATAAACATACAAGGGTAATCTGTTTTTACACCTGGTTTTTAGCTGCACAGTGTACCTGGTTTTTTGTATTTACACCTGGGTTTTTTATGTTTATTTTTAATTGAATTGAATTCTTTCAAAAATTTTTTGCATCCTCTTATAGGTTATGGAAAATATTTATACCATCAAAAATTAAAAAACCACACACCACAATGACAATCCAACACAGATAATACCTAATATTCCAAACTAAATTATTCAGCCAATATTGAACCAATCTGAATGAATAAAATATCACAAAACAATTGAAGTTAACCCCTCTCTTTAAATATACAATGAATTGTCCACAAAACAAGGTGTATGTCTGCTGAAGAAAAATCCTTAATTTAAAAAAAAAATTATTCTCACCAAAATATTCCAATACCTGAAAAGCTCTGGAGATAAAATTAAATCATTCAAAAATATTCAGTTTTGATGGTGTACCTGGTTTTTTCAAAAACCGGGTACACAGCACCAAAAAAAAAAAAACTTAAGTTTCATTTTAAAATTAATATGAAAAAACCAAAAAAAAAAAAATGCAACTTTCATAGATTTAGAAATAATTATTTTTATATTTTTCCTCCTTTCAATTCACAAGAAATAATTGCTCAAAAAAACCGGGTGTGCACACAGAAAACCGGGTACACACCAAAATCAGTAATTTTTATTTTTTTTCAAAATAAAAAAAACCAAAATTTACAAATACTTTTTAATTTGAAATGTCATGGTTTGAACTCTTAGAATTATTAAAAATTTTGTCATTTTTTTTTAAAAAAAAACTGGGTGTAAATGCAGAAAACTAGGTTTGCTGCGCAGCACAATTTATGTCACCATGATGTAAAAACCAGGTGTAAAAGAGGATTAACCGGGTGCGTTTATTAATGCCCTAAATTAAAGAAATATAAAATAAATATAAAATAAATATAAAATAAATACAAAATAAATACAAAAAATCTTTCCATTTCATAAATAGTCTTTAATTTTAATCTTAAGTAGCAATTTAACTCTGCAGATACCCCCTACTTAATGTGAGGAAAGCCAGTGGTGTTCAATTTGGCACGCATGGCACCTTAGATTGGGTGTGGCCAAGTGAGGCTTGGGTTGAACTCACCCTCACTTTGAACTGTGCCAAGTGGGCGTGGCAAGATGCCAGGCCTGCTTGGCAAGATGCCACACCTGCTTGGCAAGATTCTACACCTGCTTGGCAAGATGCCATGCCTGCTTGGCAAGATGCTACTCCTGCTTGGCATTGTGCCAAGTCTGCTTGAGGGTGAGCCAAGAAGGGTTTGCCTTTTTTTTTGGCTTAACTTTGCAATGTGTCCAGACTGGCTTGTAACACCATATCTTCCTGCCTACCAACATAAGTAGTGCTGAGTTAGGTCAATTGTTCACTTGAAGGCTGCTTGGTTTTTATATCAACATATGCACCAGTTCCCTGTCAAAACATACTCTCAGCATGAGAATTATACTCTGTGCTTCCTCACTAGTGGTTATGATTTTCCAAAAAAAAAAATGCCACACCTAAATTCTGAAAATCTTCCTCACCACTGGAGTTTCTATAAACCCTCAATGGTGTGGTGTGATGGATTTCAGTGAACAAATCATGTGAAACCAAAAAAATATGCAGCCTCTACTATATACACTGTCAGGAAACCAACTTGTTATCCTAGTTCATTCAGGATGCAAACAACCAGAAAAATAATCCAAGGGCCCAGATACATTTAATATATATGAAATCAGAGTTGATTTCAACCTTTATCTTGGCTTGGTTGAGTGCAGGTGCCAATACAAATAGGGATGAACACCAACCATGTTTTGTTTGCTGGCAGTGACAAATGGCAAAAATTGCACAAACCAAGCCTTTGTCTTTTCTTTTTTCAAGACATGATATACAGACATGGTCAGCTCTTTTCTTTTTTCAAGACATAATATACAGACATGGCCAGCAAGGGCTTTGCAGGGTGGTTGCACCAAATCTTGAAGAAAACCCCAGGGATAGTTCCTTTGATCTTCATAAGTATATGCGTTACAGTCAGACAGAAACCTCCCCATTTGATATGTGTATGAAGGAAAAAAAAAATTAAGAACCCAAGCAATACAAAGAAAACTAGGCCACATGATCCTCCATTCATACACCTGACAAGCAAGCAAACAAAGGAAAAGAAGCGCTGAGGAGACGAAGAAAAAGCTATACAAAATAAGAAGAGAATGGGGGATACATTACTAAGGTAGGAAATCAGTAATAAATATGTGAGAAGTGTGTGCATGGAGGAGGGGGGAGGGGACACAGGTAAGATTACAAACGAGGTAAAACAGAACCGACTTGAAAAAGTCCGATTTAACTATAGCGTACATACTAGCCCATTTGGTTGCATGGAGAGGGAGAGCATTTATATAGATAAGAAACTGATGAAGAAAAGAAGAGGGGCTACGAGTTGGTGTATTGTAATACACCTTTTTTAGGACAAACCAAACAAAAAGTCAGAGGTATGTATGATGTCGAAAATCAAGAAGGGGGGAAGGACAAACCAAAGAGGAAATTGATGGCTGATCCAGAGAGAATAGCTAGTTGCGTTCTCCGATCTAGTAGATCCGTCCTGAAGAAAAATATCGGTATAATGGGGAAGAAGAATCCGATGCAGAGTCCTTTGAAAAGTGTTGAATATATCCGTGTTCCCATTGCTTTTTATTTTTGTGATAACAAAACAAAAATGAGAAATGATGAGGGGAGGGAGAGAGGAGAGAAATGAGCAAAGATGTTGTTAGTCTGACCATTATCGACGCCATCCTGAGTGGAGTTGAGACCCTCGAGCCATTGATCCTCCATTGCCCGAGCGTGTTCCTCCTCGTCGGTATCGACGAAGCCGGTGGGACTGGTCAAGAACTCGTGTTCAGCATGAAACTGTCTTCTGACCTGTTCGATATCTTCCTCTGAGAAGCCGGCTTCTGCGAGCCGGTCGAAGCCGGCGAGAGGCCTCTGCTGGGGAGAGTCGTCGTTGAGGGCGGATTGGGCGTTTGGGTCAGATTCCGATTCGAGCGGTTCCGGCTCGTTGGTCGTGGTGGGCGACAGGATTTCTCCCACGGCACATTGCAGCCATACCACTGTTTCCACTTGGGTTGTCCCACCCGTCGTCGGCTCCACCTCTTTTCCCTTCCCTTTGCTCTTCACCCCTATCGCCGCATCGTAGCCTCCCTTCACCGCCCCCAACGCTCCACTAACCGCATCTCCTAGTACTCTCGTCACCGTCTCTGTCTGCGTCAGGTGTGAGGTTTGTCTCTTCAGAAGCAGCTCTGTCCATGGCACCAATAGTGTCCCGTCTGTCAACACCCGTCCTAGGTATATCTGCGCGCCACTTTGGGGTCAGCCTTTT
>SMGU01004029.1:0-13745 GCA_004348175.1 Puccinia novopanici
CCATTGAGTGAAGCTATAGGAACGTTTCAGAAATTGTCTGCCTTGAAATTTTTTTTTATCAAAAATATCTCCCTCCTCAAATTTCTGTTTTTTCAATATACCACTTCTGAAAGAAGCAATGCATTGCACCACTCATCAAGGATGGATAGTCCTGAAAATACTTTCCTTTGTTTTTCAAATCCTCTGAGTTCCATCTATGCAATGCCCTCAGCATCTCAGAGACACACCCCAACTGCTGAGCCTTCCTGCTTCTGCCTTGCATATGAAGACTTGACACTGTGGTAGCAATCAACCCAACATTTTTTTTCTTGAAAATCTCTCTGAGGCATTATTGCCTTGTCTAACAGTTCTTGCATCTGTAGATCTATTGAAGAGCTCTTCCAGTCCTTGTCAGCAATTAAATAATTGTAAAGTAGTCCAATTGGCTTAGAAAACATACCAGTACAGAGTGGCATTGGGTCCTGCACATATTGAAGATGGGCCCAGAGAAACTCAGAGAGAAAAAAAAAAAAGGAACCCAAATGAATGTATCATCAGCCCTCATCAATCAACATCTCAATGCTTCAGTTTCCAAGGAATTATAGGATGTTTTTCTGGTCAAAAAGGCATGAGCAGTTGCCAAGAAAATAACCTCAGACAGAGCTTGCACAGCTTCTCCTTTGTATATTTTTTTTTTCAACCTCATGTGGCATTGGTTGGCCAAGAACTCACTCTATTTGCACCAGTTCGAAGGTGTAGATCCTCAAAAATGAAGCTTTTCAAAGGCCAATATATGAGAGTCCAGTATTGCTCACCATTTTTGAGAAGCAAAAACACTCCACCAAAAAGAATTAATCCTCTTAAATCAACACCTTTCCACGTTGCCACCGGAGCATATATATCTAGAAGAAAGAGACCTCAGATAAATGATAATATTACCAATAAATAACTAAATATTTGAATAAAATACAATCCTGCAAACAGTTATAATTTATAAAATTTCAATTGTCACTCAGTGCACACCCTGACATATATCCTTTTTCTAAAGAGAAGTTATTAATTAGTGGTACGCAAAAACAAAACCAAAAACCAAAAATGGATCATAAGATCGCAAAGAGTTATTCAATTATTTATCAAGAGATGGGAGAGGAGAGGAGTGTATATATGTATAAGAGGCAACAATATCTTTCTATATAAAATGTGCAAGATGTGATATACCACCGCAAGTGATTTTTTATTTTTATTTTTGTGAGTCAGGAATTCAGGCTCCAGGTTCGATGCTATCTATCGGTTCTGTGCGGGCATCGCACAGCGCCAAGTTGTCCTCCGGGATGACGAACCGACTGATGACATCTGGCTGGACCGCCACCACTCCGGCAAAGCCTGATCGAGGCAGAGAGTCGAGAGTTAAGTTAGCTCCTATTCTAGTCAAGCTGGAAAACCCAATGGGTGGCTTATGGGAGTCTCTCGGTACGCACCACCAGCTCTATTTAATCGCGTTCAAGGAAATCGATTATTTATTTTTTGAAGCGGGAAGATGTGCATCTGGATCTCAGCTCTCAAGTTCATCAAGTTGCGTGACAAGCTTCTGGAATCATTAAAAAAAATATGACTTACATGTGCCATCCAATGTGACAGTGCTAGACCGAGGATGAAAACAAGTTGAGATTAGTAATTTAAGACCTGTGATCTCAAAATCAGGAGTCAAAAAACGCACAATTATCCAAGCGCCGGGAATATCAGTAAGGAGACGAATGACGACAAAAGAAGCTGGAGGGACCACAACAGTATCCCTGCAAACCCATCGTTAGTTTAAGAAGGGAAGCAAGGAGCGTCAGGGTGGAGAGTGCAACCGATGGAAGTGAAGGCTTACCTCCGAAGCGGATTGTCAGTATTGTATTCGAGTTTTGATAGGACTTCAGCCGTAGGGAATCCTCTCCCAAAGGCAACGATGTGCATATCCATCGCGTGCTTTTTTTTTTGTCACAAGGAGTTCGTGTCCATTTCAGCTCGGAAATCTATCGACTAGAGCCATCTGAAAATAAGAGAGAGAGAGAGAAAAGGTGGGGAATCGTACCAAGTGGTAGGGATGGCTTCCTGTAGCGTCTATATTTATCAAATATAGATCGTACCATTCCGCCGTTGGATACTAGCAAAACAAATCAGCGCATATCACTTGACGTGTCTTACTTAGCATCCAAGCTTACAATTACATTCGCGACTCTTGAACTGTTAACGGAGCCAACCCCTCCGGGATTAGATCATGGAGCACAGGTTGGTATGGGTACGCTAGACAAACAACAGAAAACAGATGAGTGACAAAGTGAAATTTCTCGCAAGAATGATATTGCGGCCAAGGGTAGGTGGGTGGATGTATCCGAGCTTACTGAACCAAGAGACGTTATTCACAAAGTACTTTCCTATCGTTCCAACTGGTGTCGGAGGGGGCCTGCGAGCCTTGTGACTCCCTGCGAGCTTTGCCGATCTCCAGAGGGTAGTGAAAGTTGTGGGCGAATTTTTACTTGCCTTTTATTCGAATCAGCGTGTCGACGAGCCGAAAATTTATCGACGTCCTGGACTTTCTTCCTTGAGATGAATCTGCGAGGAGCTATGCGGCTGCCACTTCTGTTTTCCCCTCCTCGCTTGCGGTTAAAATTTCTTCTTCTCACGTTGATTTTCGTCACGGGTCCATTCAAGACTCAGACCTTCGGCCATCTGGACTGCTTCATTTCGAGTGATAAATTCCTGTGTATTATTGATTAATTGATATCCAAAACCTGCCTCAAAGCGTCCCGAGCCCACTACCGAGTTTGGGACACTGCGCTTCAAAATTGGCACCATCAAGTTTGGGTTGATGTCGAGACATTCTTGAGGGAATTCCTGCGGCCACGCCTCCGAAAATGGGCGCGTTTTGGAAACCTTGTTGGTGCCAGTGTCGTCATTCAATAACCTGAGTATTCCAAAGGCAGTGTCCTGGATGTCGTCGGAACCCTTTTTAATATGAATATAAGATATAAAACGGATGCGATCAACTCAGTATATTTGAAAATATCTTTTAATCAGTCAGACTTACCAGGCCCAGCAATCTGAATCCATCGTGGCTCTCATGAGAAAGCTTCGACCTGCATCTTCTTCCTTCGTTTGTATTATCACTGAATATCTCTGTCCATTATGAAGCCAAAGATGACGAAAGTCAGAAGCTGCGAAAAGAAGGAAGAACAATGGGTCAATTTCCGCGTAAAAACAAAGCAGTAAAATAGAAAAAAAAAACTCTTGCAAAGATGCTAGGGACATCTTCAAGTGAAACGTACGACCATATATACCCGTGCTATCAGCTTCTGTTATGTTCAAGGTGTGCTCATCGACTGAATAGAAAAACATGGCATGAACGCCGGCGTTTATAAGACGAAACCTAATTTTGTCGCCGGCCCTGAAAGTGAATTCTGGCGGGGATGTGACTTGTTGGCACCTTTCAGATTTAGTTGCGAATGAGCAGTTCCATTCGCCGACTCCATTGATCAGCGCAGAGTTTGCACCCGGTGCGGCTGGGTACCGATGTGACCGGCTTCGCTAAGCATCTCGTGAACTATTTCGCTGGAAGTACTGCGAACGTTAATGTGAAATAATTCAGCTCAAACGCGTCATTTTGTTCCGACATCCCAAGAAGAAGATAAAAAAAAGCCTGAAAAACTCAACTTGTGGTACCAATCGGTCAGCATAAGCACCACATCATGATCGAAATCGATCGATCGTTTCAGCGGATCACGTGGCGAATGTACAATCATCGGGCCGTTTATTCCATCTGCCATCAAATTTGGTGGTGAGAACTGCAGAGGCATATAGGTGAGCGGAAGATGAGAAATGTCGCATTTATAAAGACAAGATTCTGAAAACTCACTGGTACCCTTTTCTCCAAGCAACGTTTTGTCGTACATTATGTTAAAAATGAGTTAATTCATCAGGAAGATTGTTGTCGCATTAGTCCCGCGTAGTTATCTCTTCTAAGGGAAATCGAAATGCCGGCCTGATCACGAGACTCACAAAAAGTGCCGAACCTGTCAAAGAGGGGTATTGGAAAGCGCGTTTTTCAGATCAGTAAGTATGATTTGACTTGGCACTTTTCCCCATTGGAAATCTTCGCGATTTTTCCCCGTCCCGTAAGATTGTATTATCTCGGCTCAAGGATGAATAGGAAGAACGTATACTTAACTGTCCATCCAAGTTAAATTTATATGTGTAAGTGCCGCCGTGTGGAGGAATGGGACATTGTGTAACGCCTGTCAAAGTGGGAAGAATTTTCTTAGAACCCAAACACGAAAAAGGGAGAGTGGGGCATCTTTTTCGGGAAAGAAAACTATGCGACTTACCCGTTACCCCATCTTCCCAACTGGTAAGATCGAAATTGGATCAGTTCTTCTCACTCTTATCGTAGTCCTAAATAAAATGGAAGAATCATAAGACAGCAGATTACTCAACTTGGTTCCATTCTGTTTTACGTGCAATGGAATGTGAAGCGGCACCAACAACACGCAAAGAATGGAGGATTGCACATGGCAGAGGAGGTGATAAACCGCGCGGGTGTGGATGAAGCATGACATCAAGATATTCAGGAATGAAAATTATCAGAGCGAGCGATAATCATGCCGGCCAATAGGATGGGGAAGCCAATTACATTGGTTAGTTAGCTCTGCTTTTCTCATAGCTGTTTTGAAATCTGGAAGGCTATTATTTTAAAATGCAAGAATAACTTCTTGCTGACCTGATAAATACCATGCCAATGCATCGTAAGAGAGATGTTCATTTGGTTGATTACTGTGATCTCTAACCGATCACCCTCGTTTGCCTGACATCCAAGTGATCAAAATAATTGCGAATTGGAGTCAGAATCAGCCTCCTGAACCAGACTCCAGGACCGAACTCCCCCTTGTAACGCACCTCAATCAGGGGCCCAGGTATCTGGTCATTAATAGCAAGAACGGGCCTCAGAAACCCATCCAAGGCGGCCATAGTTTCTGTGACGTTGAGCGTATACCTCCGGAGTGTAGGGTCGGCGGTGATGCGGAAGTCAGACTTCAAGATATATTCCTGCGGGTGAGCAGAGCCTGCCAAGGCTGCATGGTGATCCTGATGATCGTTCAGGGGCGAGGTGGCGATGGGGATCAAGGCACAACAACAGACGAGCCAGACAATTGGCAGAATGTTGAAAGACATCAAAGGGAGAAGGCTTTCTTGGATCTGGTTGGAGATTTGTGCCACTAAGTAGAATATCTACGAGAGTCTTCCCAGAAGGCCAAGTAGGGTTTTTTCTTCTGTAATTCAAGTACAACCTGGGTGGGCTTGCAAACCCCTCGAGCCTGTGTCCCGGGGACGGGTCCCGAAAGACAAAACTTAATTGTGGAGGATGCCCGGCTGGAAAAAAAGAAACAAGAGCCGAGATGGGGTCAGTACATTACAAGCTGTTGAAACCGGGCATGTAACGGGGTCCTCACGGATGCTTGATCTATGTTTTTATTTTTTTTCTATTCGGGAGAGAGAACTTCCGGCAAGGTTTTGAGGAAGCTTTGGGCAAGGATTTCGTGGTGTAATCAAGTGATGGTTGAAAGTTCAGCCTAAAGAACCAAACACATCAACCGCTTTAAATAAAGGGCCATCAAGCCATGAGCCCGATGTGTGTGTGTGTGTGGGCGGGTGAGTGACCGCAAGACCGATGTTCCAGAAAGACGTTTTCAGCGATGGAGGACAGTTTTTGGCGGTCCATAACGAGCCAGATGGCTGAAAAGTAGGCCTTGGGAGTGCTGTACAATCGGAAGACGATGAGGATCTCAAGCAGAGGGAACGCGACGCAAGAAAAAAAAAAGAAGGATGGGCGATGCTGATTAGAGCGAAGTGGGACTAGCATATAGACCACAAGAAGACAGGGAAGGGAAAGCTCTGAAACTCGAGACGCGGTAATGAAAAGCGATCGGCAAGTGCTGCCGCGGTGGGTGGTTCTTCTCCCTTTGGCCGAAGTCTGGCTGGGCTTGGAAGCTGACCGCTTGGCCGGCCATCGATGGCACTCTGATTGTCGCCAAGAGGAGGCCATGCCGTTTGGGGCAGCTGGGCACACCCAGCCCAATAAACACGCCCTGTGCCTCTGTGTCGGCAATTTCTCCAGAGGCTGTTCTCCACACACACCACACCATGTGCCGCTGTGCCGCTGAGTGAGCCAGTTGAAAAAAAAAAAGTAACCCTCCTCTCTTTCAGCCTCTTCATGCGTCCTTTCCGAGTGCTCTTCCTTCCCGAGAGAAGCGCTCCTCCCGCCCGATCCGACACCAGCCTAACACAGTCTTGCTGGGTTTAACTTTCCATGACGTCATCCAAAGAAATCATACACATTGCCTCGCTCCTTATAGGATAGTTTCCTAGCAAGGCCGATGCAGAGTAATGGAGCCCTAGAATTAGCCTAGCCCGTATTTTAACCGAGCCCAGGCGGATGCTCTGTCCCCCAAAAAAAAGGTGAGTGCGCGTCTTTTCCCTATTGCTACTGAATAGCGGCAATTATTTTCTCTGTTACCCGTCAATGGACCATAATCTCCGATTGGCCATACAGGGGGAGCGGAAGCCAATGCTGCTCAAGTTTGACACTGACCATCTGGCCTGGTGTGCTGGGAAACAGCAGGAGAGGCAAAAGACTTCTTTCTCCCCACTCGATTTCTTTCACAATACGAACAAAAAAAAAAAAATGCCTCAAAAAGGAATAAGCAGACAAGCTGGTTTATTTTCGAGCATCAAGTCGGCCTCGAAAGAAAAATCAACATGAAGAAGCTGAACTGAATGTCCTGCAAGCAAATCAGTGGGGTCTCCAGCATCCACCAGCATTAATGTGTGCTACAAGCTACATACAGGTCATCGAAGAGAAATAGTTGCGAAAAAAAAAAGTACATGATATGCAGTGATGGATCGGGTTTCCTCATAGAAAGCCCAGCCTGGTCTCGTGCAGCGCCCAATGCGGTCCCTGATATTGCACTGATTTTTTATAGGGCGCAGTGGGAGGTCTGGTGAACTGTTCTGCTACCAAAAACGAGCCTCCTAATTTACATCAAGATTCTTCCCAACTAGAAGTTGAAAGTAAAAGATAGAGATGATAACGGATCGAAATGAGCTGTGAGGGAGGTTGAGTTGAAACAGTCAGTCAGACTTAGTGGCTCAGGCAAGAAAGGACTTCTACGATTGGAGGAAAAGGAAGGAAAAAAAAAAACGACAATGGCAGGATGGAATTATTGAATATTGAACCAGATCATTTAAGTTCCCAGCTCACTCCACACCCGCAACCTTTTCCAGCAGAGTGAGGGTTATCCAGGATCCGAAAGCTACTACCAATCAGTTCGGTCGCGAATTCTATGGTTGACCCGTCCATAAGACCTAACGAGCCTTCATCCACCACGACCAATCCGTTCCGATTTCCGACCGTAAAGACACTGGACGAAGGAAACAAGGAGGTGAGAACGGAATCCGACACGATCCCTGATGACTCTGCTCACAAATCATCATCCTCGACAGATTCAGTAAATGCAATCTTGTATTGGAATCCATGACATCCACCACTTTCGACCGAGAGACGCAGAACTTCATTGGGCTTGTTGTCCATCTTCCGGACCCGTTCGATCTGCTGTTTGCGGAAATTTGTCAAACGCAATTTTCTGATTTAAGCAACATGACATATATAATAACTTGATCGATTAAAGTTATAAATGATTAGTTTTTAGGTATAGATTTCAAGAGTCTTCTCACCTCTATTGCTGATGAACTGATCTTGATTCCGAGAGGTTTGAGGAGAGAGGGGGTTGCAGAATCATCTTCTGAAGAGAGAGTCGGTGCTGAGATCAAGGTTGCGAATGGCGTTTCGGTGGTTGAGCTTGCTTGGGATGGGGGCCGGATAGATGAGTCTAGAGTTCGAGTGGTGGTCACATCCTGATGCAATGAACGCAGCGAGTTCTACAACCAAATAAGAAGAAGAAAAAAAACTCAGAACGTCTTGATAAGAAGAAAGTAGAGCCAGGCCGTCTGTTCTGACCTTCCAGGTTTTTCGCCTGACGTTTTCGCGCCCTGTTTCTGGTCTGTTCAGTGAAAGAGGAGGTGTTGTCAAGAGTCGAATGGTGTGAAATTGGTGACCCGATCTGATGAAGGAGGGCGGCGGGATGGTAGTTCTTGAAGCCACAGTGATGAGTTTCGAGCAAGACATCGTGAACTGAGAGTCGATATGGAGTGAAGAGCTTGAAGTTGATGGGAGACGCTTATCTTGCTGAGGCAGACCTTGGAATTTCTGAGGGGGCGGTGTCCGGGTAGGGAAGACCTAGACTCGGTCGTACTCCCGAGGGCCCCGATGCCAATCCATCACGCCCTATCACGCCCATTAAAACTTATCTCCATATCAGAATTGGCATTTTCCAACTTCCACCTCAGAATGATAGTCATCAAGGCATCTACACCATATGTATAAACTCTACTTCATTGCCGAGAGGGCGGTACAGCATATTGCGATGACCACAGGCCAATCACACCACCCCTTCCAATACCTGTCCATTTGGACATTCTTGAGGGATACTCAGCCCACCAAGAAAATAATTGATAACTGATCCCCATCCGAACAAGTTTTTTAATTCTCCATTTTTTTTTTTGAGCCATTCCTCCTTTCACACTCTACACCATGGTCATTTTTTCCCCTTTGCTTTGTGGAACTTTGTCAGCCTTGCCAGAAACCCTTGCTTTGTTGAAGGAAAAATACGCTGAAATAGTTGCGGTTAATCGGGAAAATTATTTGTTGAGAGTTTTTTTTGGTGAACGTCGTTCACCTAACCCAAGAGATGAAACAGAAAAATCATACAAACATGCAGGACAGCAGAACGACCATCAGCTTCATCAGTACCATCGGGGTTTTTTTTTGGCTCTCTAAGAGGCCATTCCTGGGAAACAGTTGAATTAATTTTTTCATCCGTAGTTAGGATCGACACATAGGTAGTTGGTGCACCATAGCAGTAGCTCCTACCACTCGGAGATTTCTCTCATGAACAGCTGTCTGTCCTTATTTTTGGAAAAAAATTTGACACTTTAAGGATTCTTTTTAATATTGTAAATGAATCTTTTATATACAGTTTCTATTTACGTTGGAATATTTAAAATATAACACAAAGTGTTTTGCTCACATATAGCACAGCCTGCGAAGGAAAAGATTACAAAAGAAACAAGACATGAGGAAAACAGCCAGAGCTTTGTGGCAAAGAAGTGAGTGTTTTCCGGGGAAGCAGCGGAAGTCTTTTGGGATTGCTTTGAAGTAGGAGAGGGAGGGAACTGCTGTTTTTCTCGGGCAATGAGCGCCCCTCGAGGGGAGGGGAAGCGCCGCCGGCGCCCTTGCCCAGCTTGGAGAGCAAGGACTTGAAGTCAGGTTTTTTGCCCATACCTTGTCGTCTTTGCTTAGTGTTGGACTGCGACCTCTCAGCTCTTTTGGTGGGAGGGACTGCTGCCTTTGGCTTGCCTGCCCCGGCAGCTCCACCGCCGGCGGCCTTAATCTTGGCAAACAACTCCTTGACCGCCTTGACCTTTTCAGGATCGATTGTTGAGGCAGGAGACTCATCGGCTCTCTTGCGGTGAGCGGGAGGGCTGGTGTCCCCGTGGTGACGCGCCATCTTGGCCATGAACGCCTTGAACTGCTCGAGTTTTTCGGGATCCGCGGCCACCGGGCCATGGACGCCTTGAACTTCTCGATTTTTCGGGAGCAAAGGAAGGCGAAGATCTTGTCTCTTGCGGTGAGCGGGAGGGGCTGGTGTTCCCCCGTGGCCCGTCAGACGCGTCCATCTTGGCCATGAACGCCCTGAACTGCTCGAGTTTTGCGGGATCCGCGATGACCTTGGTCATCAACGCCTTGAACTTCTCAATTTTTTCGGGAGCAATTGAAGGCGAAGAATCTTGGAGGGAACTGCTGTTTTTCTCGGGCAATGAGCGCCCCTCGAGGGGAGGGGAAGCGCCGCCGGCGCCCTTGCCCAGCTTGGAGAGCAAGGACTTGAAGTCAGGTTTTTTGCCCATACCTTGTCGTCTTTGCTTAGTGTTGGACTGCGACCTCTCAGCTCTTTTGGTGGGAGGGACTGCTGCCTTTGGCTTGCCTGCCCCGGCAGCTCCACCGCCGGCGGCCTTAATCTTGGCAAACAACTCCTTGACCGCCTTGACCTTTTCAGGATCGATTGTTGAGGCAGGAGACTCATCGGCTCTCTTGCGGTGAGCGGGAGGGGCTGGTGTTGCGTTGGGCGTGGGTGCCGCGCCACCCTCCTTCGGCGCGGCTCCAACGGCTGGCGCTGCTGCCTTCAGCTTGCCCTTCGTGGCAAGCTTCGAACTGATAACACATAGAATACATACTTTTAGTCACAGGCTCCATGAATTGTTTGTAAAAAAAAGGTCTACTCACTCGGTTGGTTTCACAGCGTCACCGGGTGTTTGAGCTTGGATGTTGACACAGGCGCAGGTAAGAAGAACAAAGGTGAAGAGCTGGGAGGATTTGAAGGAAACCATATTGGTGAGGTTTTATTTAATAATGTGTAGTTGAAGATGAAGACGGCGGGTAATTTAAATTCAGTGCTGATAGAGTGGCTATACTGTCAAGGAGGTTATTGACAGAAAACTTGTGGCGAAAAAATAAACGGAAAGGCCGGCCTTATAAACAGGAGATGAAGTTAAAAGGTACTATAGAAAGATGATATAAAAATGGACAATCAATGCTGGTGGGTTTTTATCTAAAAATTGGGATATGAACAGGGCAAGTAAGAAGAAGGAAGCGGATGAGGGAGGAGAGAGAAGAGTGGCGGATGAAGCAGTGCTTATATACAACTCCAGAGAGACTAGAGTGGTAACATCAGCAGCACTTTTGCCTGGGTCAGATCAAGTGTTGTGAACCACCAAGGCAGGGACTCTTGCTCACTACTCATGGACTGGTGGTTGTTTTGCAGGATGACCCCAAGGCGACGGTAGCAGTCGGCCTAGTCGACTCCATAGCCAATAACATATACCATATCCCCATTGGCCTGGCTGTTACAGCGTATGATGCTGCTGGGTCCATGCCCTCTGGAAGAGCCAAGGCGGCAGGAATTGGCCAAGACTGCCATCAATTACATTGCACCCTAAGTTGCTGCATTGCATTGCTTATGAGTTTGAGATGAGGGTAGAGCGGCAATTACCAACAAAGCACGGGTTCATTTGAGAGCTAATGGTTGAATTGAAGAGGGCTTTTTCTCTTTCTCTCTCTGTGCCAAAGGAAAACACGTAATCTGATCAAGTCACACATGAGTTCATTGTGCCGGCCCTCCTTGAGCCAGCTGACTTACTCAGAACGTGTTTGGTCAAAAAACAAACCGAATGGCACATGACTACACTCAAAGCCATTGACAAATATACAAAGGAAAGAGTAAAAATTGATGTCATCTCTGAAAATTCAATGTCCATGGCGGGGAACGATGCTATGGATTTTTTTTCAATCCGAAAAGGCTCAAAACATGCAAATCTAGAGTTACTCAGCAGGCTCAGGCGAGTCCTAATTATCCAACCGATCAATCGCGTCATTTTGGTCCTGTATATGTGTGCTCTAATTTGATGTTCGGTCAATAGCAAAAGACGAAGCCTAACTACCCAATCGATCAATCACTTCTTTTTTATGCTGGGGTATGTGTGATCTGATCTGACGCTCGGTGATTTTCCTCCAGATCGGAACTGCAATCTAATCCCAGATCGTGGCCAAAAGGTGCACAAAAAGATGCAAATTTACGTTAACATCTTCTTTCTGCTTAACAAACCATAACTTGATTGAGAAATATTGCACTGACAGGAGCCACAGCGGCGAAGATTGGATCAAGGATGAAGTTCGAGACAGGTGACATGCCGCGCATGCTATTTCTGAAGAGGTGTCCTATTGGATCCGATGTGATCATAACATGCCCTTTTTCGAGACCTAAAAACAGACGCGTGTTATTTCCTCCTGTTTTATTCAACTCAAGCTTCAACCGAGGAGAGCGAGGTGATGGTACTAGCCATTGACTAATCGAAGGGCACATTCTTCAGGTGTCAAGCCCTCATCTGCCCCTTCGATAATTTTGGTGAGCTCTGGTTTCGATTTCTGCTCTTCCTCGAACCCAGGTGAGTAAATGGTGGCAGGGAAATAGCAATGGACGTTGATGTTGTAAAGGAGAAACTCAATCCTCAACGACTCTGCCAGTCCTCGGATCGCATGTTTAACAGCAGTGTAAGCCGAATAGCCGGGTAGAGCGAAGAAGCCTAGCACTGATGATGTCAGTACAATCGAGCCGCGAACGCCTTGCTTAGCCATCCTTCGAGCTGCAGCCTGAAAAAAAGAAGAGGGCGCGAGAACGCGATCAGTTACAATTCGGGATTTTAATGAATTCAGTGAGTTTTAGGGAATTTCCCACTGCTTAACTCGAGCAGTCCATACTGCAGTCCAATAGTTCACATCGATACTTTGTTGGAGCTGGGCTGGCGTGAGTTCGATAAAATATCCAAGAATCCCCGCTGCTCCTCCGGTACAACTGAATACATGGTCTGGTACCTTCCCGTCAAACGGTCCAGCAGCGGCATCCATCGCGCTCTCCGCACCCTCCACGCTCGAGAGATCATAAGCCAAACTGGCAAACTTTTGGGTTGGGGATTTACGGAATGTCTACCCGCGAAAGCCAGTGTGAAAAAAGGTTGATATTAATTTCTTGTCTGTGAGCCGGTAATGATGAAATCATCACTCACTTCAATTTTGGAGAGTGCCTCGTCTAGCTTCTTCTGATTCCGAGAAACAATCGTGACGTGAGCGCCGCGACTTGCAAGCAGACAAGCAAGTGCAAGCCCGAGGCCTTGAGAGCCGCCGCCGATGTAACAGTGCTAGGTGGTTGGGACATTTATTAGCACGCTTGAGGTTGGGGCATTTATTAGCACGCTTGTCGGCGATTGAAAGGAGCCGTGTGGACTTGAGGTTGGAAAGGAAGGCTCACCTGGCCTGTGGGGTTGAATCGCTTCTTTCCAAGCTGAAGCATCGCGATCGTGACAACCGAGCAGAGGAGGATCAGGGTGGTCGTTGAACGGTCCAGCCAGGAAGGTCCGCGAAGAAGGTCGAACATGGTTCTTCCACGGTACTTGGTACTACGCTATCGCACTTGCAGGTGGTGTTCGGCGCCGAAGACAAACCTGCGCCCGCCCCGCATCCGCGCACCCGGCTCGGCCAACCTTTGGATTGATGGGTCGGAGCGCACCATCATTTCTGCTGCAAAGGCTTGGGGACCCAACCTGATAATCCCAATGCCCCTAGGGATTTCCAAACCACTGGAGTCAGTGGGACAGACAAGGATGACTGATTCATTGGGGCAACATGAGCTAAGTCCTGCTGTTGCGCCAAAAACCCATTGCTTTTCTATGACATTCAAGAAAAAGGCAAATTTGTAATCTTGGGGTTTTATACCAAAGCAGAGGTGCAGTCATGAGCTTGGAGTGTCAGTATCTTGGTATTCATGGTTTGATTAGGATGTATGCAGTATGCTCAACTATTTCTTATTGGGGAGTTTGTGATGATAGAAGCAAGCAGCCATCATCACAATAAAATTAGTAGGTGGGTTTGAACACCAAGAATGCCAATACAAGGTGTTTTCAAAGGCTGGAATATCCACAAATAATTTTACAAATATGCAAATCAAATGTCCAGTCAACCTAGCTTGGTTGGGTTTGTCCTTGTTAATTAGGGTATTCAAAAT
>SMGU01004030.1:0-10872 GCA_004348175.1 Puccinia novopanici
GATATTACCTCTGTGGTTGATAATGTGTTCAAGATGAACTGTTTGATTGAAGAGTTTTTTGTTGAGAGTGTGAAGTGAAAGGGGTGTTTATTATTGATAAGGGTGAGTGAAAAATGAAGAGTTGGATGAGGTTGGATGAAAGAGTGTGATGAGGTATTTTAATGAGGTATTTTGATGAAGACTTATAAGGGGAAAAGATGTTTGAAAGATACTCCAACCAGGAATTGAAATGAGGTCCTCACAGAAAATGATTTTATGGGAGGGAATTGAACCCAGGTCCTGATGAATTATCCTCATTTTTTTTTGTAAGGGAAAATAAGAATTTTCTGATTTCTGAGATAAGAGTGATAGAGAAAAGATAAGAACAGGATACTGAGCTGAGGATGGGTGCTTGAGGAGTTGTTGAACTGTGCTCAATGTGTGGGGTGATGAGGCAGCTTTGAGTGCATATTGCTGCATATAAATGACCACAGCATAACAGCTTGGGAAAATATCAGAAATTTATTATAATTTGAGTGTGAGTTATTTTTCAAGACCCAACCCATAATTGTTGAAACACATCATGGCCAGAAATATTAGAGAAAAAATAGCACATTTCACTACAAAACATTGGAGGGGAATACATGTGAGGTGGCATTCAGTAACATTAGTTGAATCATCACATTTTTCATAGATCATTTGGGATTTTTGCTGTGGTTATGTGAGGCTTTTAAATTTTTCGAAATTTGGATATTCCACTTGCTTCCTGCAAGTTTCTTTTCTTTTTTTTTTTTTTGAGCATAATATTCATCCCATCAATGGTTGCTAGAAAGTTGAAGGAACAGGAAGGGTTTCAAGTTTTCTTTTAGTTTTAGGGCTGACAAGCTGCGGTCCCAAGCAGCTCACCCGCATAAAGAAATTAGGTTCGATTCGGGCGGGTTGGCCGGGGCAAAAACCTCGGCCAAATGTCAGAAACTGGCAGAAACTAGGCAGACCCCCTTCCCAATTTGGGCCTCCCTCCACTCCAACCAACCCTCTCCGACAAGTTTGCCGACAACGTCACTCTCGCCAACGAAAAAACCACCAGCAATGACCGATAAACTCACAAGGATCGCGATCGTCTCCTCAGACAGTACGTCTGCATCGGTTCTAAACATAATTTGGTTTCCCTGTGCACTAACGAACCAACCTCAATTTAATCAGAATGCAAGCCGAAGAAGTGCAAGCAGGAATGCAAAAAATCTTGTCCCGTCGTGCGCATGGGTCAGTGGAATAGTATCCCGAACATTGAATACATGCGCTGATCGCATTCAACTTACGATTGGTCCTCTTAGGTAAACTGTGTATCGAAGTCGAAAGTACCTCCAAGGTAAGAAATTTCCCGTTTACCTTCAAGTTTGACGGTCTTGGGAAACTTAAATCTCAATTTTACTGATGATGCTTGATTTGCGGCCTGCAGATTGCATTCATATCCGAAGAACTGTGTATTGGTTGTGGTATCTGTCCCAAAAAGTGCGCCGAATCAGCTCCAGCATGCCCATTTTAGCTTGCTCAGTATGACTCTCAATGGATTCTAGGTGTCC
This sequence comes from Puccinia novopanici, assembly GCA_004348175.1. Taxonomy (NCBI): domain Eukaryota; kingdom Fungi; phylum Basidiomycota; class Pucciniomycetes; order Pucciniales; family Pucciniaceae; genus Puccinia; species Puccinia novopanici. Next base: position 1,563 of record SMGU01004030.1, read on the forward strand.
TTTCGAAGCCATCAACATCATCAATTTGCCAACGAATCTCGAAAAAGAAGTTACTCATCGATATTCAGCTAATTCGTTCAAGCTTCATCGACTGCCGATCCCTCGCCCTGGACAGGTTCTTGGTCTGGTTGGTACAAATGGTATCGGGAAGAGTACGGCGCTCAAAATTCTAGCCGGCAAGCAGAAACCTAATCTTGGTCGATTCGATGTGAGACCCATTTTTTTTACTGTTTCAACTCGCTCGACGCTGCTGCCGACCGATAACGTTTGAAACACGCAGGTTGTGCCGGACTGGCAAGAAATTTTAAAACACTTCCGAGGATCTGAACTCCAAAACTATTTCACCAAGATCCTGGAGGACAATCTAAAAGCCCTTATCAAGCCACAATATGTTGACCACATCCCCAGGATGGTCAAGGGTAAAGTGGGTGAGCTGTTAGAGGGAAAAGACAATGCCGGAAAGAGACAAGAGATGCTGGACATTTTGGACCTGAATGACGTCGTTGATCGAGACATCAGCCAACTGAGTGGTGGTGAATTGCAGCGATTTGCGATTGCCATGAGTTGTGTTCAAAAGGCAGACATGTGTGTAATTTCATTTTCTCTCTCCCCCTCCCCCCTCTTTCGCTTTCCTTCGTCGCATCTTACTCTTCTCTTTGGGTTTCCCTCAATAGCTACATGTTTGATGAACCCTCATCCTATCTGGATGTCAAACAGAGGCTCAACGCCGCCCGGACAATTAGATCTTTGCTCCATCCAACATGCTATGTGATATGTGTTGAACACGATTTATCTGTTCTGGATTATCTGTCAGACTTCATATGTTGTTTGTATGGGCTACCTGGAGCATATGGTGTGGTCACGTTACCATTCTCAGTCCGTGAAGGTGGGTGGAATCGGTCTAGCAGAGTAGCAGGCTCATGTCACACTATCATACTGACTATCTCTTTCTTTTATTACAGGTATTAACATTTTCCTGGATGGAATGATCCCTACGGAAAATCTGCGATTCCGAGATGAATCGTTACACTTCAAGATTGCAGATTCGGCCGAAGACATAACCGTTGAATCCTCTCGTAACTACAAATACCCGGCCATGACCAAGACCCAAGGAAATTTCAAGTTGAATGTCGAAGCAGGAAACTTTACGGATTCGGAAATTATTGTGATGTTGGGAGAGAATGGGACGGGGAAGACGACATTTGTCAAGTTGATTGCAGACAAGATCAAGCCTGATGAGGCCGATCTTGTGCTCCCTTATAACCCCGAACGGGTCTCTCTGAAGCCGCAAACGATCGCGCCCAAGTTTAAGGGATCGGTTCGGATGCTTCTCATCAAGCAAATTAAGGAGATGTTCCTGCATCCTCAATTCCAGGCCGACGTGATCAAGCCATTGAACGTCGAAGGTCTCATGGACCAAGAGGTTCTTACCCTCTCCGGTGGTGAACTTCAGCGAGTCGCTCTGATCTTGGCCCTTGGCAAACCGCGGACAGATATCTTTTTGATCGACGAGCCCAGTGCTTACCTTGATTCCGAGCAGCGTATTGTTACTTCCAAAATCATCAAGCGATACATTATGACGGTCAAGAAAACGGCCTTCATTGTGGAACACGACTTTGTAAGTTTTGCTGATATTATATCTTTCAGAAGAAAAAGATAATAAGGTATTGAACAATCCTATCTTTGTCACATTTGCCTTTGTTTTTTTGACCGAGCAGATCATGTGAGTGACTGGTATTTTTGCCGTCAAGACAAATTAATCAGCGTCTGACCATAACGAATTTAGGGCAACTTATCTAGCCGACCGAGTGATTGTGTATGACGGAAAGCCATCTGTAGAAGCGACAGCCCATGCGTAAGCGAGTATCCTCTTGACAATCTTACGAGGCGAGTTACTCAAGCCCTGCACCCAAATATGATTTGCTTACTCCGGCAGGCCCCAAAATCTGCTGACGGGAATGAACAAGGTACGAACGATTTCTTAAGCGAACAGGACAAGACCAAAAGACATCTCTCTGACCGCTTTGTTTGCTTGTTTTTTCTCGTGAAACAGTTCTTGAGCTCCCTCGAAATCACCTTCCGCAGAGATCCTTCTAACTTCAGACCGCGCATCAACAAGACTGATTCGTTGAAAGATAAGGAGCAGAAAGGTACGTCGATCTTCTTCCATATGTTATGTGTATATCCGTCTGACTCGCTGGTTTGCATCCTTCTTTTTCAGCCTCGGGATCTTACTTCTTTCTGTTAGTCAACTTTTTTTTACTTTTGCGGGGTTGTTGTTTTTTAGAAAGTATCTAACACGTCGCTTTGTCTTTTCAGGGGTGATGATTGAATAAAGACATGCAGGATTAATTCGACATATAGATAGATTAGATTTTCTCTTGGTTCGGGGTTTTTTGAGGCTGGTATACGTTTGAAATAGCAGATAAAAAAAGGGCAATCATATTTTGCGTGTTCAAGGGTTGGTTGGTCCTCTCATCCGGATTCCAGCTCTACTATTTTGCTCTCTTACATATGTCACCTCTCTGCGTTTCGTTCCAATCATGTTCTTTCTTTCTTTTTCTTTCCTCATTTGCAATTAGTTTTTTTTTTCTCCTGTTTAATATTCAAATTACACCCAGCTCCATGCTGATACATACAATGCTCCACATAGGACAGGCTAAGCTTATGTATGAACAAGACCCTCCAGTTTACAGTTCACCAAACTTATTCGTGCTGTGATACTCAACACCAATTCAAGTTGCTCAAAGTCATTATTTCTTTTTTCAATGGATTAGTTGGGTATCATAGATCGGATTATCTCTCCCTCCCAAAAAAACAAAAGGCTAGAAGGGTTTGGGTGCACAAAGAAAATCATTATACAACGAAAACTGGTGGGTTTTCTGACGAATTTATAAGAACAGGCTGCCACACAGGATAGCCACAAAAGATGCCAGATGGGCGAAGATCCCATGAAGCTGTGTGAATTGATGCCCTGCCATACTCTAGAAATTACATCCAAGGAGAATAAGCAGCAGCAGAAAAGGTCAATATAAGAAGTGAGACAAGAAGCAGGAGGAAGATGAGGGAGACGCTTGACAAACAGTCTCGAGTAGAGTTGGGGACGGGCTATTTGCGGGCTGCATGGTGGAGGAGGATGTCTGTGGATCGGGAGCGGTCGAGTTGTACGCAAGCTTGAAAGGACACAGAGCCGACACCATGAACAAGTCAGTCTCACAAGGATCCAGATCTGGAAGAGCAACAGACTTGCCTGTGAGGGGCTCCCGCTGGGGACATCCTGACCGGCCGAAGAAGCATTTGCGGTCTGGTTTATCGCGGCCGGGTTGGCGGGTTCGTCTGGCCGGGCTAAGGGGTGGTCGCCTGGATCGCAGTCGTCCTCTTGCTCTTCATGATCGTCCTCCTGCAGTTTTGTTGACGCCCACAAGAGTCTTTTCGTCAATATTTCTTGCGGCGCCGTTCACCGGGCAGTCTTGTATTGGTGCTATGTGCAAGAATATTATACATAATAGCATTGGGAGTGCCGAGGATGAGGGGGAGATGTAAGCACCCTTCAACTCACATCATCAGGGTCGTCGCTCCAATCGTCGTCATCGTTCCAATCGTCGTCATCGATCCAATCGTCTTCGTCGCTCCAATCGTCCACGTCGCCCGAAAGGGCATCACAATGCACCCCGCTGGAACGGGATGGGTCTCCGGGGCGAACACCAGTGCCGTTCGTGGAGGCAGCAGCGGCATTGGTGGCGGGCATCAGATTAATGGGTTGCTCGGCCCGCTGAATGGAGGGAGCAGCAGTGGTACTATTCGTCGTATGGTCGGTCCTGCTGGCGGCAGGCGCAAGAAGCGTTCGATTGAGGCCTGGGTCGCCTTGCTGCACTAAGGTCTTATTCTCTCCGAACCCAGCTTATGGAGTCCTCTGCTTCCAGCACACAAGATATGAGCCAGAAGAGTTACAAGGAGATGTCTTGGGCCAACAACCTTCAAGAGAAATTATTGAATATGGATATATTGTCCAAAGATCTCTCAACATGTGTGGAAGATTACAAGCATGAATATTATACTGAAGCCAAAAAAAAAAAAAAAAAAAAAAAACAAGACTTATATTTATAGTCTGGTCTTTTTTTTTATCCTCTTCTTGGAAGTCCAGGGAGGAGCGCCTTGAGTTCCGGTGACATCAGCCGGAGATGTCTGTCAGGAGACGCAGAATGGCGCGTCGGGATGTCAAAGACAAGCGCGGCACTCCCCGCACTATTGCTCCGGCCAGCCAGTGACTCGGCCACATAAATATGTGATACAACGGCGAAAACTCTGTGTCCACACGGGAAGTCTGGGAGGAGAGTCTGTCACGCGGACCCAAGCATCTATGTACAGCTCTGTCATACATGGCGCCCGATTCTCTAGCTCTCCGACCTGATCTGCTACATGAAGGGCCACGCGGGGGAGGCTTGGCTCCCCGGCTTCTGACGTAGAAAATTTGCACCTGCTGATCGCCGGCAGACGAGCGCCCCGCTAAACAGGCAGAGCAATGAGCGTGTAGATCATTGCCGACAGGTAACCTCTGGTATGGCGAGCAGGGAGCATTTGCCTCCCGACAATTGCGTACAAGCCCCATGGCCTAACATGGTAAGATGTGGCTCTCATCCTAAGCACACAATGAATTGATAACTCCGCATCTCAGGTATGTATTCGAAGCCTTGCCCGGGGTGTCTTGCACGCGTGGTATGAAGAGGAAAGAATGAACCAAGCACGGAAGGGGGGGGGGAGGGGGTGTGGAAGTGATCGATAAAAAATAGGAAAAGAACAACAAAGCTGGCTAGCTGAGACAGTGAATCAAGGAAAGTATCCACACCACCATATTAGAGATCAAAACGCCTAGCGGCTACTGGATCATTGCAAAACGTGCCTTCCTAGCATCTTTACCGGTTGGCTAAGCTAGCCTGTGGCCAAAATTTGAGCTAAGCCGCAGCTAGCTAGCAGCGGCTAAATCAACAGCATCCGTTTTGGCTAAACCACCAACCAGGTCAAACTAGCTAACCCAGTCAACCATGCTCAACCTCACCGGGAAAAAAACCAGCAAAAAACAACGCCGGCTCCTCAAGGAAATTTTTGAAGAAGACAGAAACAAATTCACTGCAATAAAAACTTGCTCAACTGCCTGCAGTTGACATGCGGAAAGTCCAAGGAAGCTTGTGGTGTTACTCCAACCTTTCTCCAAAACCAAGGCACAGTCTGTTGCAATATACTGGGGCGAGTAGAGCACAAAGTGTGAGTTGGAAGGATCTAATTGCAAAGTAGAGATAAAACTGAAATGAGAAAAGTGAGAGAAGAGAGATGACTGACCTGGGGCGAGTAGAGCACGAAGTGTGAGTTGGAAGGATGAAGAAAGATCCTTCCAGCTCTACTGCCCCAGCTTATAAATGAGATGATGAGCCACATGTGTCACACCCTGTGACAGAGACAAGACGAGACAATTTGGATGGAAGCAGAAAAAGATGAGTCATGACAACGGATGATCTCAACACGCCCCCTTGCTGACATACGGGACATGAAAAAAAAAAGGAAACAAAGAAAAGAAAGGAAAAAGGAAAAAAATAAAAACAAAATGTCACACAACGCCGATTAGGATAACCAAAAAAATCTCATCCTTAACACAATCGCGGACAAAGTGATACCACACATCAATGTGCTTTGTGTGAGAGTGATGTTCAGGATTGTTCGCGAGAGCTTCCGCCCCTTTGTTGTCAACATGAAGAGGAATTGATGATTGTGGGCGAAGGCGAAGCTCAGAAAGGATGTTACAAAGCCAGATACCCTCCTTGCACAAATCTGACAAAGACTTGTATTCCGCTTCAGTGCTGGAGAGAGAGACAGTTGGCTGCTTTCTTGATTTCCACGAGATGGTGCCAACCCCAAGGATGTACGCATAGGCAGAGGTAGATCTGCGGTCCTCGCGATCTTCCGCCCAGTCCGAGTCGGCAAAACCTGAGAGATCGAGTGTACCACCTAGTCGTAGCTGCAAGTCCTTAGTCGACACAAGGTAAGAGAGCATCCGAAGCGCGGCTGACCAGTGAGTGGAGGACGGATCTTTGAGGAACTGAGAGAGACGGTTCACCGCAAAGGATACATCGGGTCTGGTGCATTGGGTTACCCACAGAAGGCTCCCCATGAGTTGCGAGTAGTGCCCCGGAGAAGGAGCCTCATCACTTTGACGTCTGCGCAGGTCCTTGAAGAAGGAGTCGGTGGGGGTTGATACTCAATAAGGGGCAGCGTCCGGGAAGCGAGACAACACTTCCTCGATATAGTGAGTTTGAGAGAGAAAAATTTGTCTGTTGGGAATGTCCCGCGTGAAAGTGATAGAAAGGAAATGGTGGAGTTCCTCGTCTGCTTCAATCTTGAAACGCTGTCCGAGATTTTTGATGAGAGAGGCAACGAACCCGGCTTCCCCTACCACTGCCAGGTCATCGACATGGACCGTGACCAGACCAACTAATTTGGAACTGTTCAGACGAAAGTACAGAGTCGGATCGTAGGCTGACTGAGTGAGACCGACTGCCAACAGAGCTGTGTGTAGTTCATGATTCCAACGGCGAGGGGATTGCTTCAGTCCATAGATGGACCTTTGAAGCTGACAGACCCAGTCCGGGTGAGAAGGATCCTCGAAACCAGGTGGTTGTTCCATGAAGATCATTTCTTCAAGACGACTGTTCAGAAACGCTGTCTTGAAATCGACTTGCCGACCAACCCAGTTCTTTGATGCAAGAAGACTGGACACCAGTCGTAGGGTTGGGGAGAAAACATCGTGGTAATCGACACCCTGAAATTGAGAGTATCACAGCGCCACAAGCCTAGCTTTCAATTTTTGAATGCTCTTATCCGGCCGGCGTTTCACTTTGAACACCCACTTGGAGCGGATGATTTTTTGTTTCAATGGTCTTGGGACTAACTTCCATGTAGTCATGCCGATAAGCGAGGAGAATTCTTCCTCGGCCGCCTTCAACCATTTATCCTTGTTTGGAGATCTAATGACCTGTTTCCAGTTCTTCGGAGTATCTATGTCATCCGCGGATTTAGAGGTCTTGGCCCAAGCACCATAGCGGACGGGAGGTTGTCTGTTCCTGGTGGAGCGACGCGGTGGGGGAGGGGACAGAGAAGGAGACCTCCGTTTGACCGGGCCAGGAGATACTGGAGGAGAGGATAATATTTTGGGAGGAGGTGAACGGGAAGATGAAGGTACCGAAAGCGAGGAAACGCGGGAGCGGGATGGGGAGACACTTTTGCGAATGTTATCAATGACATCAGTGGACATTTCAGGGCCTGAACTGAATGTGGGTGAAGGAGAAGGTTATTTCTCCGCCTGACGGGGAGGTGAGTGGAGAGAAGAAGGAGAGCAACAATCCGAGCTGGATTGACTGGGAGTAGTTGGTGGTTTAAGCTTACCTCCTGGTCTCAAGAAATTGGAGTCGGATGAGATGGAACGAGTGCGTGGCCGGTTTCGTGGTGCATGGATCGACGCCTCCAACCTACGGTCCATTCTAGGTGCAAGAGGGATATCCATAAACTGCACGTCAGTCTGAGATGGCTGAGAAACTGTAGTAGTTGCTGGTTTGGGCGGAAGCCAAGGTAGCTCAACCTGTATAGGAATGTGAGGTTTGACAATGGGTTTAGAGTAGGGAAAAGTGTTGTCCTCAAATCTTACATCCCTAGACTTGATAATCGATTTTGAGAGAAGATCCAACAGGCGAAAGCCGTTTCCATTGGTCAAGTATGATAGAAGGACTGAGGCTCTACCCTTAGGGTCCAGCTTACGGCGCAATACGTCCGGGACCTTGGACCAAACCAAACACCCAAACGGGTGAAGATCAGTTATTTTGACCAACGGAAGCTCCAGGATGGTATTGGGAGCTTGGAAACCACGAGGCGTGGAACAGGGTACTGAGTTAATGGAGAAGGTGATGTGACGCAGCGCGTCCACCCAGAATGTTTTAGGAATGTGTGACGACAAAAGGGAACAGAGAACCAAATTTCCTAGCGTACAATTCATCCTTTCGGCAACACCGTTCAGTTCTGGGGAGTGGGGTGGTCCGGGATCATGGCGAATGCCACATGACAGTAGGTAGTTGGTGAACTCAGTCAAAAGATATTCTCCCCCATTGTCTGAACAGAGCGCGACAATGTTGTAGCGAACATCTTTCTCAAAGAAAGACTTGAAGATCTTGAAACAGCTGAAGACTTGAGATTTAAATTTCATAGGAAATACTGAAATGTACTTGGAACAGTCGTCAATAAATGTGACAAAATACTTGTAACCCTCTCTGGAGGGTGACTCGAAAGAGCCTACATCGGAGTGAATAACCTCGCCAGGGAAGGAAGAACAATAAGACAGACGAGATTTGAAAGAGACGCGGTGCATTTTAGCCTGTACGCAAACTGGACAACGCTGGACTTCAATTTTGTTATTCAAAGATGGTGTGATACCACTGAGCTTCAGGAGCTTTTTGAGAGAGCCTAGCCCTATGTGGGAAAGTCGGAGATGATATCCATACAGTGAGCTGTCTACCGCGGAGATAGATTGTCGAGCAGTTTCACATGATCTTACCTTGCTCATCGGGAGGTAATAGAGGTTTCCCTGGCGGTATCCACGCCCCACAGGTTCACCCGTCTCTCCGTCATTGGTCTTGTCGTAGATGTCGCACGACCCCTTATTGAACACAACCATCAGACCAGCATCGCACATGCCAGCAACTGAAAGGAGTGGTTCATGTAGGTTGGGGACTGATTTGTTTGCATTGAGGGGAAGGGAAATGACCCCTTTGTGTGTAGCGTGCACGGATGAGTGGTCAGCCAAATGGACTTTGGTTGAGTCCGGTTTAACTTTGGAAAGCGAGGTCACGGTGGGAGTCATGCTGATTGAACACCCAGAATCTATGTTGAGATCGGACATGACGGGCCGGGGGGAGTTTGCAGCAAGAATAACACAAGCGTTTCCTGCCACCTCTGACCCTGAATCGTAGGAATCATCATCAGAAGTGTCACCAAGTTGAACTACTGTCGTGCGACCCACTTTGGCTGCAGGTCTCTGAGAGGATCCTTGATTCCTGTGTGTGGATCGGCCGGATGAACCCCCTCGTCGGTTCGTGGATGAACCCGAGCGACCAGGTGTTTGTCGTTCCCGGGCGTGACCGTGCGTTGTGATCCCTGAGTATTCGAGCGGCATTTTCACAGACCTGAAGGTCATGTCCATTCCTACGACAGAAAGTGCAGTAGAGGCACTTCCAGAATATTTGGATTGGTTGAAGTTATCCCAGTTAAACTT
>SMGU01004031.1:0-15156 GCA_004348175.1 Puccinia novopanici
GAATGTGGTTATGCAAAAGACTGGAGAAAAAGAGACAGAAGCATAAAAAAGTGCTGACAGCTAATTAAATGAGTGACATGTTCAGAAAGAAAGAGACACCAGAGCTGAGAGCAAAAAAAAAAAAAACACACACACAGAAATTCAACAACAGCATTGGAAGTGTCATCAGGATTGTCAGTGATAGGATCAGATGGAATAAATCAGGCAGGTGTTGAACTCAGAATAGGCCAATCAACTCTTAATCTGTGGTGAGAGGTGATCAAAAGGTGTGACCACTTGGCCACCAAGTCAGCAATACACTAGAATTACATCCCACAAGAAGGTGCCATTAGTTTGGTACAGACACTTGTAGGGTGGTGTTGGGAAAACTATCTGTTCTCAACTCCCCCCTCTCTTCTGGTAAGTGGAATTGCTTGATATATGATCTGGCTTGTTGGCCAGAAGGTATCCAGCATCCTCCAGCCAGTGCATCTTTTGGTGCCATCATGTTAGCTCCGTTTTGCCATGATCAGCACTGCCCCTGAATTCTTTTGAGCTCAAGATCCAGCTGCAGGTCTGCTGTGGCAAGGGGCTCAATATGTTGGTAACCTGCTCAACATTTCAACCTCTGCAAGCTTGCACTAGATGTACTTTTCCTCTTTTCAAAGTCTTGTTGTGAACTCGGCCAATATACGTATAGAAGCTGTCGGTACTTGATTTGTTTGTGGATGGATTGGCCTTCTGGAGAGTGAAGAAAATTGTGCCAACAGCTGTTGAGTAATGGAGTGTTGTACAGACATGGCTTGACTAAAAAAATAAATATCTACTGAATACTGAATGTATGATGAGAGGACTGACAGGCCTGTCGAAGTCTGAAGATCGACCCTCATCACCGACCGGCCCGCTCCCCACTAATTATTAGGCTCTTTAAGGTGCTCTCCATCAAGTGTAACCCTGGTCCTTACTCGAGACTCTTCCTGCTTTTCTACTCCACCTGAATTGTGTGGATTGGAGTAGAAAAACCTCATACCAAACTTTCGCGTCAGTTTTTTCCTCTCCAACAACTACTTCAGTCTTATCTTGTCTTTATCAGTCGAGGAAATTCCAGCTGACAATTTGTTTCCCCCTCACACCACAGTATGGGCTCCCCTGGCTCCAATCATCATTCCCCTTCGCTCGGCGGACAGACGAACGGAACTAATAATGGTACTAACAATTCTAGTACCTTAGACCCTGCCATTATTGATTTAGAATCTTCCCGCCATCCTCATCTCGTTTTTTCCTCTTCCTCAGACGACTGTCTTCATCCCTCGACCCCAATCACCACTACCAGTACCTCGGCTCAGCCCTTCCTCACCTCGCCTTCCATCTCACTCTCCCTCTCCTCTCTATCCCCCACCAAGCCCATTCATCACTCCAACGCCGGCTCGGCCTCATCCTCTGCCTGCTCCTCAACTTGCTCCTCTCCACCCTCATACAAGTATTCAACCTTACCACCCTTCTATCATCAAGCCGGTGGATACCGCTGGTCAGCTCCCTTCCGCCAGATTCGCTGTCAACCACTCCACTTCTTCAAGTCTCGCCTATCTCAACTCATTTTCCTCACCACAATCTTTGCAATCGGTTATCTCCTCGGCTCTCACTCTGGCTCTCAACCCCGATCCATACCAGCCTCACAGCAATTGGCCCGTTTTGTCCTTCGTCAACCCCGCATTCCCTTCCTTGTCAACCTCTCCCCCTCGAGTCAATCAGCTCACTCCTCCCTCCCAGATCACTCCCTTCAATCCACTCGATCGAAACAAAAAATACCATCAATCCTTCACTATGTCTTCGGAATGGCCCCCGACTTTGGTGGAAAGGTACGTGGCTCTTTTCCAACTACCGAACGTGATGTTGATTATTTTCATTTCTTTTTGCCACCCGTGTTCCAACTAACTGTTGAACGTGCTCTTATGCGTTATCAAGCCATTTGGGTTCATTCACTATGCTTCCATACAATCGGCCGTTCAAATCCTGAGACCGAAGGAGATTCAGTTTCATTACCATCATCGGCCCACCGGCTGGTGGTTCGAACGTGCTCAGGAGATCGATGGCTTCAAGCTGGTGAAAGAACGAGACGTAAGCCAACCCATTTCTCATGTGATTTTGCTCTCAAGTTGTTGTGATTTCCCGTCTCTGACATGAGTATATGCGTGCATACGTTTAGGTTACGGAGATTTACGGCCGTGCTGTGAAGCATTTTGCTCACAAAGCTGATGTGAGTCCGTTCATCTAATTGTTATGTCCATCGTGGCTCAGTAAGCCACTGCTTACCAAGTCATTCAACGTATCCAGATCATTCGACTTGAGGCTCTCCGGGATTACGGTGGTATCTACCTCGATCTTGATGGTCAGTCGTTCGTGGATGAGTCAGGGTTAATTGATCCAGACAACTTACCCCTGAAAACGAAACGTGCCATTTGCAGTTTTCGTCGTCCGTAACTTTGACAGCTTGCTTAACCTCGACGTGGTCCTTGGTCAGGAAGCAAGACCCCGACCGACGTTCTCCCGTCGACCTGGCTCCGAATCAGTTGATGAACCGGTCGGCCTCTGTAATGCCATCATCCTTGCTAAGCCCTTCGCCCCCTTCATCACCCGCTGGCTGTCCAGTTACCGCAGCTTCAACCACCATCGATGGGCGACCATTCCTCCGTCATCCCATGGGCACTCGCTCAGGCTCATCCCGACGAGCTCACTGTCCTCGGTCCTCGAGCCTTCTTTTACCCACTCTGGTACGTAATTAGTGTCGTGACATTGTTTCTTACAACTCGTACCAATTGTCGTCTATGATCTTGGATTTCAAAGGCACGAAGACGATTTATGGCTGGTCCATCGAACCACCGACTGGGATTTCGACCGGTCTGAACAATTTGCTTACCATGTGAGTACCCCTTTGCGAATGTGTAAGCCGGACGGAGTTGAGATGACTGATTTATGGCTCGTTTTCAGGCATGGAGCTCAATCAGCCACAGCAACTACCTCCAGTCTCTTGATCCGGACCGGATTCATGCCTCTGGTGGCCCTGAGCGCGGAGAGAGTAGCTTCACCTACTTTGTCCGCAGGTTTATCCACGACTCTATCCGCAAAGAATGGCGTGAGGCCAAGGCTAATCGCACCCTCGGTATCTAACAAAACGCATCATGACACATCATGCCCTTCCTCTTGTTTCATTTGTACTTCTTTTTTCCAATCTCAGGTTGTTTTCTTTATCTCAGTTGCAGCTAGAGTGAGCCTGCTTTCACTCGCCCTCTACCGGACTCCATGGATTTCTCTACCTTTCCTTAAACAGCACCACTCAATATTTCTCTCTGTCAGGCGTTGTTAGCATCCAAGATTTCAGTCGTCGATGTACCCATCAGTCTTGATTACAGTGATCCATCGTCTGAATCGTTACCGTCCTAACCCCCCTTCCCCTTCTGCATTGGTCTTCCTCTCTTGCCTTGGGATTGTTCGCTCAGTTGTTTCTCTCTCTATCAACCAAGTTTTTTTGGGTTTTCTAGTAACTATTTTTGTCTTTTTTTGTAGACAGTAACATGTTTCATGTCTCCAGACTTGCAGATGGTTGGCATCGATTTGTTGCAGCGCTTTCAGATATCCTGATGTCTTGTTAGCGGTGTTACCATATTGGTGAGCTGGCTGGTTGAGCAAGACTTGGGTTTCAGCCGCAACAACTACCTATTTGTGGGACTTGTTTTGGTTGCCTATTGTGGCCTTCTCCTGCTGCTCTCTGAAGCTGCTTCTGACATGAGCCTACACAAGATGATTAAGTCACCCAATGTAGCCCGGCCCAACACCACACCCACATTGTGGAAAGAAAAAACTGTGCAGCTGAGAACTGGAAGCTTTTCTCTGTTGCTGTTGGGTACTCTTTGGTTTCACTGCAGAAAACTGGGATAAACACAGTTATAAGTATGTTCTTCAACTCTAATAACAGCCACTCCCTTCCACCACACTTTGCTGTTGACAAAGCCTGGAGAGAGATTCTGAATGTTTTGCCCGGAGTGTTTTGCAGTGTGACTTGACCCAATGTCCACTATGTCTACACCAATTCACGCATAGCTACAACACTCTGCTCCTACACCCATAACTGTGCTCCTCCCCCGCAACTCCCTGCACCCCTGATGTGGAGTTGTAATAGGCAAGGCAGCAGCATGGAAGCTCAGCAGAAGGGGGGCCACCTTGAATTTCTGAGGGTATCACATAGATAGAGCTGAGGACATCCAATAAACAAGGGAAAGTATTGTCAGGACTATCTCCTCTTGATGAGTGGAAGAATGCATTACTCTTGTCAGAAGTGGCCATTTGGGGGTTCTTGCGGGATCAGGTGTGGGAGGAGAGTGGGGTCAACAAGGGCTATTCCAGAGGGGACTGCAGGGAAATCTGGCCAAGCTGGAGGGCTCAAGGGGGCCTGTGATTGTGGCAGAAGGGGCTTGAGGAGTGAGGTGGCTGAATTGGGGTGGTGCAGCAGGGTGTGGGAATCAATGGCAGACAGGAAGGGTGGGAGAGTGGGGTTTGCAGGGGGAGTAAAGTTATGGGTGCATAGGAGGAGTGTTGTATCTATCTATCTATGTAGACACAGAGCAGATACTACCACCATTTTTGCACCTGTGCTTTCTTGGTCATTGAAAAAATCAATGCATTCCACTTCTCTGCAAGGATGGATAGACCTGAAGATAATTTACTTGGTTTGTTGGATAACCTACCCAGCAGCTTGGGGCTGCACCTCTACTGCTAGAAAACATCACTTGGTTTAGTGCATACCCTGCAGTTATACTCAAGCTGGCCTGAAAATCAGTCATCAAACAATAAATCTAAGCAAGCATCAACACTGATTAAGTTGTTAGGTTTTGTTGATTCTTATCAAGGCTTTATTATAAATGATGGTGTCTATTACATTATCACCTGTCAATCATGGGCTTTCAAACTCCAATTGGGTATTTCATAGACACCAGTAGCATTCATCAACCCAGCCACATTCATTCATCTCCAGGTTTCATTAGTTTTTTTTTTTTTTTTTTTTTTGTACATTTGACATGGATAAAAAAGAAATTTGGGTTTGATGACCACATGACACATCTTATTTTCAGAGTTTCAAAGTCTCTTTCATTTCAGTTAAATGAAACTTTAGATATGGGAATACAGGAAAGGAAATAAGGGAGCTGAAGATGTATTTTGAAATGCAGAATTGTATCCTGTCTTCATCAGGCATGGGAAATAGGCTGCAGTAGGTCTGTGAGACATGGTTTTTTTCTCAACCAGAAAATGGAGCAGAAGACAGGCTGTTATTACTACAAGGTGAGCCAGAAGAATTTTGAGTAAGTGTATATGGTGTAGTATTTCACAGTTTGGCAGGAGGAAATCTCATTCAGCATTTTTCATGAAAGCTTAACCATCATTCATCTGAAACTTGACCCACTACACTAAAATTAGTCTCAGACTAGCATATCCTAATGAAACTCTGCTAACAGCTCACTAATTATTTCATAGCTGTTAGCAGATTGGTGCTACTGCTAATTCTGAAATCCCAAAAACCATCTTTCTATGCTGAGCTACAGTGTATCTAGCAATTTTTTCCACTAGATAGTTCTGTAACATAGCAGCTCTTTGGAGCCAATAATGCTACAGGGCTGGAAGGCAAAAATTATTGGATGCTACACTACACGTTTTTGGCCAAATATTTTAGCATAGTTTGGTGACCCACTGCTGATTCATCAGGCAATATTTTAGGGTTAGTGGCAACTCAATCTCTTCCTGAATGCACAACACTTTATTTCATGCTCATTTTCTTGGCAAATCCAGATTTATTCTGAGTTCATGTGTTTTCTTGACTGGCTGCAATCTCATCCTTAGCATGATTACTAACATGATGCAATTCTTTTTATTTTTATTTCAAGGGAGGTTTATACTTTCTAGAGAAGAGAAAAGACAAAAATAAAAAGATGAGAAATGAAAGCAAAAGAGAGGGGGGGACAAACATCTGCCTTCTATTTAAAAAAGAAGAGAGAATGGAATAAAAAAATGTTAATTTGAAACAACAGATAAAAATTTTGATTATCTAATAAAAACCAGCTTATTAGGCCATTGGGTAAACTTAGATTGTATATACATCAGTTGTTATATTTCACTTTTATTTAGAGCAATATTCTTCTTTTTTACCTGATTCCTCTCCTTTTCCTTGCTCATATTTTTCTGATTCACTCATATCTCTCTCTTCTTAAATTTTTAAAGATTGTAAAGTAGAAAGGGAATTCAGGCTCTATACTGAGCTGGGAGTGACATGTGGAAAGGATCTATAAATATGATTGAGAATAATGATTTAAGCCAAATTGAGTCTTGTAAAATGTCATGGGATGCAGCTTCCCATAAGCCCGCACTGCTGAAACACCAAACCCTATACTGGGGGTTTAAAGCAGGAGATAAAACCCTTCAAAACCATACACTTGACCTACAGAAGTTTTAGGAAGAGGTGATACCTGTGAAACTCTGAAAGAATATGTGTCCTTTTGGAATTGAACCCATTTCAAATCTAAACTGGATGGATAGATTTTGTTTGCTGATATCCAATGATACTGAACTTTTTAACCCATGATTGAAAATTCCCTTCTTTGGTTGAGACCCAGCACTGTAATAAAAACTTGATCAACTGCCTAGATTTGACATGCAAGTTTCCTTTGTGCACAAAGGCAACTTGCATGTCAACTGCAGGCAGTTGATCAAGTTTTTCTTACAGTGCAGGATATGTCTGGGTTGAGAGAAGTTGTGCCCAGGCAGATTGGTAAGTGGAGTTGAGGATCTGTGGAGATTCTTGGATTCCTAAGTTATTTTGACCTATGGGAATCAATTTATTGGTTAGTTGGCCAAGAAAAATAAGTCTGCCCATCATGAAAAGATATTTGAAATACAACAACAAAGATGTAAATTTACCAGGGGCTCCTGGGAGGATTGTGGTTGGGTATTGACTTGGAAAAAGCTGATTGGGGGCAGACAGAGATGTTTTGGGTATGACTCACCAGGGCTGTTTCCTTGGCACTTGCATGCAAGTGCTTGCTCTTAACTTAGTCATATACTGAGCTGATTATACCTGTTGTTATTTTTATGTCATGCACAATTTTTCCCTGATTGTTGGTGAACTTGTTCCCAAGTTCAGTTTATATCCTCCCCAAGTCAACTACAAATCTTTGGTAACTTGGTTACAACTTGGCTTCATGTCATGTTGAAATCAAATCCAACCCTTCACCAAGATAAAGAAAGCCCTTGGCCATGATGTAATCACAGTACTTTGAGTAACCGCCAAGAGGAAAAATAAGGTTGATTAGGTAAAGCATTTTGTGGTGCTGTGACACCTGTGTTGCTGAGGGCTGTGATTCTTCCCTGTCACCATAACGTATGGCCGTACTTTATGGTGACAAGATTCCAGCTTCAGGCTGAGGGGTTTCTGCTTTGTCATTTCAGCAAAAGCAAAGGAAAAAACTCAACACAATAGACTTGGAGGATTTGAATACAGGCTTGGGGGAGATTAGAAGCAGGATTGGGTCATCTTTGGAGGAAGAAAAGGAGATGATTGAATCACAGAGGCTATTTGGTTGGCCTTCCAAGTTTTTTTGTGTGTGTGTGGGTGGGTGTTTGAGAGATTGACTGGACACTGACTCACCAAAACCAAATTTTTGTCTTTTTTTTCAGCCTTACCTGTGCTTTGATATCATCAATTGCACCGTCAGGTTAGTTGAGAGCCAAGCTTAAAAAATGAATAAGGTGATTGAACCATGTGCAAAGGTTTGGTTTGCTAAAACATTTTTGTCATTGGGGAAGGTTGTGTTTGTTTTTTTAAGCTTCCTTCATTGCAGTTTTCAGGAGTGATTGAGACTTTTAATTCTGAATGGTGTCTGGTGGATGACTGTTGTCACAGCTCTAACAGACTTGGATTTATAAATTTTTGAAGGCTCACTAGCAAGGCTTTCATCCACATTCTCAATGCAATCAAAATATCAAAAAAAAATATAAAGGTCATAAAATGGTGACCAAGATGATATGAGCCATGATCATTTCAAGAAAACACATACAGCCTTCAGCATTAATCACATCATTTTACTTATGATCCTAAAAAGTATTTTGAGACTTGAAATCTGATTTAAATATAAATTAGAGGAGGAACAAATATAGCCTATTTTTTGTCAGGTGGCATGAAGATCTAATTTATTCACACCACCCCTAAAAAGAAGGCAATGTGTGCACATTGCCTTGATTAAAACATTACTATTACCCAGGTATAACTCAGGTTTAACCTTTGTTTTATAACACTATATTAAACTATAACTTAGTTTTTGTGACAGTATTACCAATTTAATTAATTTATGCCAGTATTACCAGTCACCAAGAGAAAAAACAGTAGTAGTAGGTGCCCATTGACCCCCAGGTAATAAAGGAATCCCTTTGTTACTTGGGAAGAGATAGGCACATATTTAAACCCTTCTTACCACAGTGGGTATCATTGTAACAATATAGTTAGAATTATGTATATAACATGTACAATTAATGCTTGTTGAATGTTACAGTAAAATTAGAAAAATGTTATAGCATGGCAATGTGTACACATTGCCACCTTTTTTGGGGTGGTGTCATGAGTAGAGGATGATAATAGCTTGACTTGGGTAACAAATCATGTTGATTGTTGAGCTTGACGTCAACACAAGTTACAAGCAACTTCATCTTGAGTTCAACCTGACTTGTAATGTACTTCACACCAATTTCACACAAGTTACCAACAGGTTATTCAAGAAAATGAAGTGAAATCACTTGCATGCAAGTGCCATGGAAACAGCCCTGGTGAATTGGCTGGGATAAGGCTTTTGGAAACTTAGAGTTGAAGCTAGCTGGTGCTGGATTTCATAAAAATTCTGCAGCTTCTGTAATTGCTTCATCCCTTTTGGCTCTCATTTTGGTGGCCAGATCACTGGGTGAATTTAAATTTGCTGGGATGGTATGATTGGATTGGTAGAGCTGCATAGTAGGAGAAGGCCATATTGATGCAGTGGATGCATTAGTCAGTAAGAACAGTAGGTGGGTTTCCACACTGGAGAAATTTTATCTTGATTCAAGCAGTAGTGAATCTGGGGCGTAGTGGAGTTTGGAAGTATGGTGGGTCTTGAAATCTTATGGAAATGGGTGAGTAAGTCATGATCTATGTCACAGACAAAAAAGGTGTTATATTGTGGGTCACAAACACATTCTGACACCTAGTTTTGTGATCATTGTATGGATCTGTATCTGCGGGCTGAGGAAGGGGGAGGGGGATCTTGGATGGATGGATTTTTATCACGCCATGCACAGGTGAAGAAACATCTTTCATGGATTTATTGGTGGCTAGGGGCCAGTGATGGCAGTTGAGAGCAATGTGTGGCCAATATTGTGGGTCCAAGCTGTTGGGCCAAAAATACTGCCTGTCTAGAATGGCAGCTCCAGGGAATCATTCTGACTAGTTTGGCAGGAAATGTGGCCAAGGCGGATAAAACCCACAAAATATACATTATTCTTTATTCTTTTTCTTTTTCTTTTTTTTTTGCAAAATTGGCGCTCCAGTGCCTTCATATTATGGAGGCACTGGACCGCCAGATTGACCAGAAGAATGGAAAAACCCCTTTTTTGTGGGATTGAACTGCCAAGATGGCCAGGTTGCTGCCAGATTGGCCATCCTTATGGCTATGAGCCGCCATCAAAGCCAAAGACACTTCGAGGTGTACCCTGGCCCAGCAGGGCCAAAAGGAACCCCTGGACCCGCTGGCGCTAGCTGGTCATACTTGTAAACGAGTGAAACCAAGTCGGAAGAGCCTTTGTGGGTCGGTTTGGCAATGGCAGCAACCAGTGCAGCTTGGGTCTCGGACATCCCCTTCTTAGGGGAGGGATGGTTGTAGCCGAGCCATTTCTGCGCCTAGCTGGCTCCAAGATGTTGTGATCCAAGTCCGCTCAATGGCCCTGGTATGGAGGCACTGAAGCGCCAAATCGGCCAAAAAAACTGAAAAACAAAAAATGACAAAAAAAATATGCAAAAGTTAGTTTTTTTATTGAATCCAACCGCCAACATGGCCATTAGTCAAGTTGAAGAGACCGGAAGTGGGTTGTTGGAGGCCGCTGCCGGGCCAAATAAGTGATCGTGTGCAGCAGCCTCCTGAGGCAAGCAAGCTGGAGAGCCGGACGCGACAGGTGCGCCGGGGGAGCTCGTTTTTGGCGGCCCCTGTTGTCATTCCCTGGGTTTTTGGAGGCCGCTGCTGGGCCAATAAGCAAGTGTGCAGCGGCCTTCCGAGACAAGTGTTTGCTGATCTGGAGAGCTGGACCCGACTGGCACGGCAGAGCTCGTTCGACTTGGCGACCCCTGTCGTCATTGCCGTTGTTATGGCAGTGGTATGACATATGTTGTTGCAGTGCCGGAGGCATGCTTCTTAAGCCATGTACAGGTGAAACAAGATCTGTCATGGCTTGATTTGCGGCTAGGAGCCAGTGATGGCGGTTCAGAGCCATGTGTGGCCAATATTGCGGGTTCAAGCTGTTGGGCAAAAAATACTGCCTGTCCAGAATGGCGGCTCCAGGCCATCAATCTGGCTGTTTTGGCGGTAAATATGGCCAACATGGCAATTAAAACCCATGAAATGTGCATTTTTCATTTTTTTTGGCCAATGTGGCGCTTCAGTGCCTCCATACCCTGGACACGTACCCTGGCAACGGCTCCAAACTGAGAGCCTGCATCTGCTTGGCTGCCAACACCAGTGGGTTGGCCAAATTGGTGGTTGGATTCAAAAAAAAAAAAAAGTGATTTTTCATTTTTTATGTATTTTTCATTTTTCAGTTTTTTTGGCCAGTATGGAGCTCCAGTGCCTCCATATCATATTGATGTGACAGAGAAATCTGACCAAAATACTAAAAACCAAAGTGAATAACAAGATTGTTCTTCAGGCACATACTATGTACAACGCATGGAGGCACTGGGCCACCGGATTGGCTAGAAAAGTTGAAAAAACCCCTTTGAGTGGGATTGAACCGCCAAAATGGCCTGGTTACTGCCAGATTGGCCATCATCATAGTTTGTGTTCTGGCTTGACGGAGAGACAACTTCAAATATATATGAGGATGAGAAAGGCTCCTATCGGAACACGCAATTAGCATCCAAGGTGTCCCTACCAACTATGGTTAAGCCGGCCTTTAAGGGAGAAGAAGAAGTGCAGCGAGTCAGCCATTAAAGCAGACTGCATGGCCGTCGAGGTTCGGTCTAGGATAGGAATGGATATTACTCACAGGCTTGGGTGGGAAACTCTCAAGACAACACAGGGAACTCTTATCGCCTGGACAGCGGTGGAACTTGTGGCCCCAGATGCCGGTGCACGCCTGGTTGACTAGATTAATTTTTCGATCAACAGAAAAAAAAAAAGAAATCAGTATGGCGAACACACACTGAAAGTCGTTGTACAGATAAAAGACACGCACAGTCCCACAGACCGTCTGTTTCTTGGGCGCACGCGCAGTTCGGATGCGATCCGCCACACTGCACGGGTTTGTCATTCCCGTCGGCCGGGGAGCCCATCGAGAACCCGCAAACCGCAGCAATGACGCCGAGAGAGACAATGGAAAAGCGCATGTTTGAGAGGTAGATAGATGAACCGGAACAAGTGAGGGAATCGGTTGAGGGTTAGAATGTGCTGAAAGAAGAGGTGCTGCTATGTGGGGAGGGGTAGGGTGCAAGCATTCTCGCAAACAACTCTGTGGGTTAAATTGTACCTACATACAGAGCTACAGACACCACTGCCTCAGGCATTGAGGCTGGGCAGCACGGAAAGTGTTGCTGTTGCAAGCTTGCGTTCGCTGCGCCACTTTTTTGCCCCGGCTCTGGAACTTCAGCCTCTTTTGTGGCTGAAGTCCGACCGGTTTTTTTATCTTCTTCCATCCTCCGCCACCAACCACATTCGACTAGATATTGCCTACTGGATAGCCCAGGTAGAGGTGTATCCTGGGCTATGTACTAGTAGGCCCAAACATCCCTCGCCAAACCTGGCGCGCGACCAGTTACATGGTCAGATAGCAACCGGAGTGAACCCATATCCGCGGACCAGGAGTTTACCCGCGGGCATCTTCTCAATGGTGCATCTTCTCTTGGGCGAAAAGGTTATGGGAGGGAAATGCCATGCCTGCGGCAAATCGACATTTTTGTCTCCTCCAACGCCCATCCCTCCGCCAAAGCCACCGAGATCCGGCCAGCAGCAGCTATCGTCCCATCGAGCAAGGCTAGCGTATTTTTACGATTGGCAATGGCCTGCAATTCCCATCTCAATTTGATTAAATCATCTCCTGCCAAAGTCACAGTTGGGCTAGTTTTAATCGATTTGGCGTTCATCGAGATTTCTGATGTTCAGCTTTCCGGGCACCCCGGCATAATACGAGTGTTCCAATTGACGTCACCTCAGTAATTCAAGGAGATGATCAGCTTCTGAAATTGTGGAAGGAGCCATTGGCCTATGCGCAATCCTCTCATAACTTTGGTAGTTTCTCTGGCATTCCAGGTGATGCGCATGGAGGACTAGTAAATATTTGAATATTGAGGAACCATGCTCTTTGACCTCCAGTTGAATTTAATGATCAAGATTCTACTGATGAAGATGAAAATGAACCAGGTGAATACTTTGATGATGTGGAAAATATGATTTCTCATTCCATGATAATGAAATTGAATGCAGATGGTGTTTCTTTGTAAACTTGTAAATTGATTACCCATGCTTACTCTCTTCAAATCATTTGGCCAAAAATTTTGAGGAAGCTTTGCATCATATTTGAGGATCAAACCAAATAAATCACACATTTGCCTCACAGAATTACACTCTTTAAATGTTGCAAAATCTGCTGAAATAGCTGGAATTTATGCCCATTGAAACTTATTATTTGAACTTTGAGCTTGAGCTATATCACAACCCATGCAAATTTGCACCAAATTTGAGTAATAGTAGCCAAATGAAGTTATGGGGCTAAAAAAGTAATCAACTGAAAAACTTCATTCTGCTGGAGCTCCTCCAGTTTGCAGGGGTCATGGAGATAGTTCAGTTACAATTGAATATTTTAAATGATATTAAATTTTACCTATTTCATACCATTTTGATATGTAAAACACAATATATGAAATTGGCAGGTTTGGTAAAAATCATGTGCTTGGCTGAAATTATTCCTCCAGTTATCTCAGCAAGTACTGCATGGAATTGCATGAATAAAAAATTCTATTTTTTTGAATAATTAAAAGGATTGTTCTGAGATTTTTTATTATTTCAATCTATTGATTACTTGCAGAGATGCACTAGGACACTTTGAAATATTCTTCACTTTACATACATGTCCCCTTGTGCTTCTCAGCAGTTTATGGATGGAATTACATGAATGAAAGGGTTATAATGTGATTTTTATCATAAAAAATCTTTTATTGAAGTTTGGATTCATTTAATTCCATGCAGTATTTGCTGAGGTTGTCAGCTTTGTGTATGAAACTTTGGTACTGCCAACAGGCAAACCAAGTACTATCACTTTGCTGAAACACTGTTAAAGGCAGAAATCACTCTCTGCCAACCTCCTTTATGGATAAACAAGGCCAATAAGGGGGTAAGTCTACACTCCTGAAACACCAAATACTATACTGAGAGTATAAGGCAGGAGAAAACCTCTTCTACACCAAAAACTTGATATACAGAGGTATTGGGAAGAGGTGATACCAGATGGTATGCTTGGTATATGAAATAAGGATGAGAAGCAGTTGGCAAGCACTTGGGAAGGTTTACTCAGCCAGAGGTGGTGGTCTTGCAGCAACTACTTTATAAGGAATAAAGGGCAGGCTTAAATGGGGATATGTAAGGGATGTGACCAATATTCCAGTAGGGTGAAATAAGAAAAGGGTGGTATGGATAACACTACTCTAAAAGTAGGAGGAGAATATTCACTAGGGTACTTGTTGTAAACTGGTGGGTGAATATGCTGAGGGTTTCAAGGCCACAGAAGGCCGCCTTTTATATTCTAGAGGTCCCCTAAAGGAGCTACTAGAGGATTCTATTGTATTTCACCATTCTCACATCAAATGATGCCATAATGGTGTCATCAGTTCATTTGGTGTGCTTCAATTCATTCTATGTCCCCATGAAATCATGCTGCATTGTATAGTCAACTACAACATGTGACTTTATTCTTTAAATAGAATGAATTGGGATGAATATCCATTCACTTGTCAAAAGTGTGGGAATTCTTTTTATACTATAAGTTGCAGGACTATTATAACTTTAAAGTATACTTCTCAGCTTCCTTTTTCACAAGGTTTGAACTATGTACAAACCTTACATGTGCCTGATTAAGCTTTTCTGGGTACATTATAATATTTATAAATTATTTATTTATGATGCACAGTCCACAGTACTAATTATTTTAGTATTTCCTTGTGGCAATTTGAGAATTACCAAAGTACCAGAAGGAGTAGGAATTTAGGGTTATGCCCAGTGGGTGACCCTAGTTAAAATTACATGAAAATTCCATTTATGAAATAATATTACAGGATTCTTCAATAAAAAAGAATATATTAACCATTCTGCAGACTTTTGGATACTCTGTAGTATCTCTAAGGCTGACAGAGGTGCACAGCAAATACTACATGGAATCACATCAGCAAATAAATTTTATGTCAAAGTGCCCTAGTGTATCTCAGCAAGTACTTGATGGAATTACATTAATGAAAATTTCAAGAAAAAAAATGATAATAAGGTACATTTTCACATTTTGGTCCATGTATGGTGTTGCAAGCCAGTCTGGGCACACCACCAAGTTAGGCCAAAAAATGGCCAACCCCGCTTGGCCACTGCCCAAGCCCACTTGGCTCACCCTAAAGTGGACTTGGCACAATGCCAAGCAGGCATGGCATCTTGTCAAGCCTGCTTGGCATTGGGCAAAGTGAGGGTGGGTTTTACCCAACCCTCACTTGGCCACACCCAATTTAGGGTGCCACGTGCGCCAAAAAGAGCGCCAATGATGTTCCTCACCTCATCTAGGGGGTATCCACTTATTTAAATTGCTACTTATGACTAAAAAAGACTATGTACAACATGAAAAGAGTATTTTTTTTTTTTTTTTATTATT
>SMGU01004036.1:0-16839 GCA_004348175.1 Puccinia novopanici
ACAGCGGTTACATGATTTTTATGGAAATTGTTTGTCATATTTTGTGCACTAAATAAAAGATATGTGATTTTTGAAATATGATAGTGGAAATTCATTGTAGATGAGCACAGAGGTTCAACTGTGATGAAAAATGTGACAAAAATCTACAAATAAAAACATGTAACCGCTGTATGACTAACCACTGTCCCATTTCATTCAACCGCTGTCCATGCTGGGAATGTACTTAATGTTTGTAGTGTAACCCATCTATCACAGTCACAGAGACCAATGGACCAGTGCTACCCTGTCATACATTAGCAGACAGGGGTGTGTAACTTCCCGCTATCATGCTACTTGGGCTCTTTTTTATTTTTCTCAGTGGGGTGAGGAGATAGATTCATTTTTAATATCAAAAAATTGAATTGAAAAATTAAATTTATGTCAAAGTAGAAGTTGAAGATCAATCAGGTTCACACATTTACAACTCTCAATACCTTTCCTGGGCAAATGACTGCCAGTACTCCAAAAGTGAGAACTCTTCTGGACATGAAAATGAATGATTGAAGGACAAATGAGGAATGATTTATAAATAAAGGCAAATTTTAATAAATTTAACAGTGTATTCTGGGTTTACAACTTGTTTTTAAATTGTGGGGACAAAAATTGACCTGCACAGCGGACCTGGTTTTCTGCTTTAAACCTCAGTTTTTAAATTAATTTGTAAGGGATAATGGAAATAAAATATTTTCTGCTTAAAAATACTTTCTTAAAATAAAAAGTGTTTAGAATTTTTTGGTGAAATTTATTTTCAATAAAATTGAGTTTTTGAAAAATTCAATAATTATGATACCCATTTTTTAATCAATTAATTGTGGGGTCAAATTGCACATTTTTTATCACTTTCATTTTTTTTCATAAACTTAGCAGAGTTTACTTTTTAATAAACTTAAACAGTTTAGAATTTAATGGTGAATTTTGTCCTTCCCCAAAATAGAAAATTCTTACTTTTTTGGCCTTACACAGTTTTTTGAATGAATTTTTTCAGGTGGTTAATAAATTCAAATTTTGAAATTTTACATTTTTCTTCCATACTTCCAGTGTCTTAGAATCCAAGGAATTAATTAATTTCAGTTTAATTTCAATAAATCTCCCTTTGTGGGGGGTTTCATACCTTTCTTTTTATTTTTCCCTCTTGGGGTCAATTTCATTAGGGTTTTTGGAATGTACAAGGTGGTTGAATATTTTATAATTTATTAAATCATCTAAAGGGGCTTGGATTTAATTATTTACTCAATTTATGATATAATTTAAGAATTTTCTCTTATTTGGTTATGTCACAGCTTTTTTTGAATTTTTCCTAACTTGCAAAATGTAATAGTTTGTGGGAGGATTTTTTTCACAAAATTTTCATTTTATACTTATAGAGATGGTTTGATTTCAAATTTTTTGAAAGACTTTAATTCCATTAAAATTAAAAATACAAAACTGTTAGCCTGCCTGATGCCAAGGAATATCCTTCTAGGTACAGGAGGTGCAAACTGGATCAAAGCTTAAGGAAGATAGTTCCTGTGGGCTTCTTTGGAATTTTAAAAATGGGTTGGATGTTTTTTATCCAAATATATTGGGATAATAAAAAAAAGAATAAGAAAAAAAAATAAGATATAAAATATCTTATTATTATTTTTTCAGAGGGGCCTTCTAATCAGGGGTGTTTTAGATCCCTCAAAGATGTCTTTCAATGAGTTCAGAGGACTTAGTTAACTTTAAAATAAACTGGGGCCTGCTGGGCAGGGGTTGTTTAGATCCCAGTGGTGGAAGTGGAGTTGTAGGAGCTACAGAGAGAAGTACAGTTACTCACCAGTAAGGGGGCTTCTCTGGGGGCTCCTGAAGGTTTGATTGGTTGATTTTTGAGATTCAGAAGATTATAAATGAGGAATATTGAGGTTCTTGCTGGTTGATAACAGGTGGAACTGGATAGGACTGATTTCTGGCTAAATTGGTATGAAGCAGGGATAAAAAATATGGGGGGAGGAGGGCCCTCTTAAATATCATTTCTGGGACCTCTGTGGTCACCTAAATTCTTGAAAAATAGCTTTTTTTTAGCCTGGCTAGCCTGGTTGGGCTGTACCAGCCTGGTTGATTGATGTATTTCCAGTGCCAAGCCAGTTAACTTCCTGATTGGCTTGGTTACAGGTATGTAGACCCTTAAATGGTCTAAGACTGGTTCTTTGGGTTTATTTTAGGCCTAGATACTCGTGTTCTAGTGCCTGGATTTGGGCTAGTTTTCCTTTAAGTGTAGCAGGGATGAAACCAATCCAGCTTGGTTAACATAGGAGTAACCATGGTTTTAGCCCGGTTGCCTAGGCCCTTTTCCAGTTTGATTCTTTTCTTCTGGATGCTTAAGTAAGTTCTCCTTCTTTCTGGATGGTAGTACTGGTTGGTCTAGCGTTTTTTAGGGCTAAAACAGCTGGGTTTGGGCTCTAGACCACCTGGGGAGGTTGTATTCAGCTGGGAGTCAACTTGTGTAGGTGTTAAATTGTCTCCCAGCATTTAAAAACTTTATTTTAATGTGTGTGATTTTTATACTAATTTTATTTCATTTATTTATGGTTTATCTAGCACATCAGAGAACCTTGAGAGGGGTTTATCTGATTGCTAGTGCATTTATATTTTTTATCAAGATTGAAAAATTTGTTTTTTCTTTATGCTAAGATTTTCATAATTTATTTTTATTTTTTATGCAAAGGATTTTTATTGTTTAAACCCGGTTTTTTTAACAATTTCTTTTGAAAAAACTATTAATAATTATCAGATTTCAAACGATGTACTTTTGACTTCAAAAAATAATCATAAATTTTGGTTTTTTTTCATTCCACAAAAAAATAAAAAATACTTATTTTGGTGCGTACCCAGTTTTCTGCATGCACACCCGGTTTTTTTGAGAAATTATTTCTTGTGATCCAAAAGAAATAAATAAAATAAAATAAAATAACTCCCTGAAAGTAGGAGAATTTTTTGGCTTGTTCAGATTAATTTTAAAATTAAAATTAAAATTATTTTGGTGCTGTGTACCCGGTTTTTGAAAAAACCGGGTACACTGTCAAAACTCAATATTTGTGAATGATTTAATTTTTTTTTTCAGGACTTGTGAGGTATTGGAATATTGTGGTGAGCAGCAATTTTTTTAAATCAAGAATTTTTTTCTGCAGCAGACATACACCCTGTTTTGCGGAAAAATGTGTTATTTCTGTCACAATCAAGCATTTTCAAATCATTTTTGGAACATAAAAAGACAGAAATAAGTTTAATTCAAGGGATAAAAATGAAGATAAACTGTTCAATAAAAACTATTTTATTAATCCTAGAAGATCTTTGCTTGACTGGATACAACACCAAACTCTTTTTGGATTGATTCACCAGAAATTGTGATTTTAACTGTGGTGGTTGAACTTTTTGAATGAAAAGTGTTGCGACAAAAACTTTTGTCTAGGCACTGTACAGAACCCCTACACTATAAACTGTCAGAAATCAGCCACACCCTTTTCTGTTTTTTGTAGGGTGTGTACCACAGCGGGTGCAGAACCATTTCTGTGGGATGTTTTTTTTTTTCTATCAAAATAAATTCTGTTGAGAATTGGGTAACACAGGACACTGTTCCAGAGGCACCTGTGGAATTATTTCCTGTCCAAACATCCATGATTCCAAAAACAGGGGTACCCCTCTTTCTGGAAACAGTGCCCAAGATTGGAAAATCACTTTTTTGACTCACACAGAAACTGTTCCCAGAATTGCTTGGGAACAGTGGTACAGACCATTAGTGTAACTCTCCCAACTTCAGCATTTGTCAGGAGGGCAGCCTCATCAGCACCTGGGTTTTTAACCATTTTTTAAAAAAAACTTAAACCCTTCAAGGTTTATGGGCTGGAAAGGCATACTCCCACAATCTTTTTTTGTATGATTATGGTTTATGCCCCCCAAAATCTTATAATCTACAATGATAAGCCATGGGAGTTAAGAAAAAAAGGGCTCAAAAACATCTTCCGCCAAAACAAGGACTGCGAGTCCAGACAAAGACCTTCAAGATGTCCAGGTGACAGTCCTCATCACTTTGTTTGAGCTTCACTAAGTTCTTCTGAGTGGGATATTTTTGACTCAAAACTTTGAGAAAACTTGTTGTCAAAAAAAAGTCAGACTTCAAGAAAAAAATAGATATGAAAGGAGTTTGTATGTTAGCATTGGGTGGCAGGAAAGAGATTGTAATAATAGCCAAGTTGGTTGCAGTGCCCTTGGGCATGATTGGCCAAGCTGAGGCCCGCAGATTGATCCTCCAAACTGCCCTTTTTGGTGATGGGGATCTTGGTTTGGCAAATGGTTGGCCAAACCAAAATGATTTTCCTCACCAATCTTGAACGCTTGGAGGTTTTTTTCTGGGTTTTTTTATCGGTTCTTTTTCTACTTGAACAACGTTGATGAAAATGTCAAGAATCGGTGACCTGCGCCGACTGCCAAGTGACCGAAACTGGTCATTGAACGGGAAAATTTTGGTTTCCGTGCTGGAGACGCTTTTCATATTTTTTTTTTGCGGTCGTGGTGTACATATTTTTTCAACACCCGGGGGGTTTCAGTACAAGCTACTTACATAAGTCGTATATCATAATGCACCGCCTGGGGTGAGAGTAAATGCCGTTTGACTGGCAGCCAGCTTGAAGAGTTGGAGGAGGTTGGAGGCCAGCGGTCGAGGATATAAAAGCAGGCAGGACACCCATCATCTCCTCATCAGATTCTTAATTGCATTCATCCACCCCTACAAACTTCCTCCAACACTTCTCTCAAAAACATCCAAGTCGCCGACATGCAATTTTCTCTCGTCGGTCTGCTCTCACTTTCACTCCTCCAGGGCGCCTTTGCTGCACCACAATCTGCAGCTGAACTGATAAGGATGTTGGGCCCGGGAGGGTATACTGGCATTGTGGCAACTCCGGCGCCCAGAACTCGTCATTCTCCATGACCAGCGCTGGTCCTTTCGGCTAGAAGCCCCCCAACGTGAGTTGATAATATACAGTTAGCGAATCGTTGACATCTTGCCACTCATGATTGTACCATCTCCTCTACAGGAATCTTAACGGAAATATATTATGCCGCGGCCGAGGTTCAGACGACGCGTTCAGTGTCTCCTGACAGGTTTTCTCCTCAACCGAGCTGCGATGTAATCCTTATTTGCGCCTTTCTTTGCTTCTCATAAATCATGATGAGAGTTGTCTTCACGGTGATGCAATCCTCTCTCCGCCCCATTTATATCATCTATTTATGTCTTTATTCCTTGCACTGGTCGCTATTTTACTCTCCTGGCGTCAGCTGCAGTAAATCTATGTCACATTCTGCTTGCATGTCATAATTTACTCTCGGAATTTATAGATTTATATATTCTTCAATGTGGTTGAGTACACCGTAATGATACCATGTGGTGCGCCGCGGTTTTCACTCCAACAAACACAACACGCTGGACTGATCATCTCGTGTCATTAAGTCAAGTCGCTAGTTTGTTGAACGGATTGAAGCTGACGAAAAAATCGATACAAAGTTAGCACTTGAGGGCGTCAGCCCTGACTGTCAGCCCTGACTCAGCCCTGACTGAGGTTTGGCAAAACCTCTTTCTCTGGTTTAGAATTAACGATTGTGAAGCTCAATTGACCACTTGAACGCCGTACAGAAAAAAATAATCAGTTTTGCGTGCATACCACTGTGCTGGCAACATCTGCCAGACAACACACTCGATGTTGAACCATTGGATCTAGCGGTGCCAGTGAGGGATCAGGTGGGGCGCGTCGGGCTACAGATGAGCTGATCTGCCACCCAACCACGCTACATCTGCACCCGGCGTCCACTTCCATAAGAATGGATGGCGCTGGATGACGGCGCTCCTGTTGCAGAGCCTGACTCGTCAGCCTTTTTTCGCGTGTGGAAGAGTTAGTTTTCCGCTACGTCCTGGATCTTCGCGCGCTGACTTGCAATTTGATTTGCTGCTCAGTAGTGATGGAGTGGGAATACCCACCATCCAGAAACTCGAGGAACATGGTCCACTCGGCTTGAAAAATCTATGATATAGGATACACGATTCGCTGCTGCATGCATTTTTCGTTCTGTTCTTGTTCCCATAACTGAGGGAGTGCAACGAATCAAAGGAATGCCACTCAACGCCTGAGCGAACACACATGAATGCGTATTGAGATGCTCATCGCAAAAAAATTATTCACACAAATGAGACCAATTTTTTTTTTTTTTTTTCCTTTGAATAATTTCTTAATGGAGTGTTAACACGACATGAAAAGCAAGATTTGATTCAAAAAAAAATTGAATCACAAGATTGATTGCACATGAGCCACAAGAGAGTAAGGCTTTCAACGGAGTGGAGAGACCTATGGGTAATAAGAAATCATCAATAGAAAGGCCGATTGCTAGATGGAGACATCAGAAAATAGGGGAATGAGGAATGCATAATATAAATCCCACTTGCAAGTTGGAGACATCAGCAAATTTCAAACAATATTTATCAATTTTTTGTCCAATTACAAGATTCCTAAAGAGTCGGATCCATGTTTTGCAAAGCAGTTGGGTGAGTCACTGAGCTAGTACTGGCTGGACCTAAGGGTGTGGGCTGAGATGTGAATGACATATGAGACAACACCATCTCAATCTTCATCTGCAGGAGGTCAACCTTGCTCTTGAGAGCTTTACAAATGTTGTGACGAGGACCCTCTATATTCTGCTCATAACTCTGGTCCATCAGTAGCGAGAATGTCTCCACAATAGCTGGAGTTGCGCAGTGTGGTGCCACGACCCCATAAACCACCCGACATGCGGTCGGCCTTATGCTCAGGGGCTTCACTTAACTTGTGACTGCAAACTGCAATCTCAAGCCATTTTTGGCACTCCAGTGCCTCCATATGATACCCATGTTGTAGCTTTAAACCCGCAGGCTTGAGCACCTTGCTGTTGTTCAGTGGGCTGCCAATCGGGCAACATCACTTGCTGGTAGGTAGCCTGACAATGGGAGAGCAAGTCGTCATCTTTGTCGTCGTTCAAATTGCCCTCTTCCTTATCCCGCGACTACTTCGAAACTGGCCCGCCGTGTATTGGCGTGATGCTGGAAGAGCGAGCTACGTTCTCACAGTGGAAGTTGAGGAGTTGGTCTGAGACGAGAGTGGAACTCCGCTAACGATTTTATTGAGCAATTCAATCATAAACCTAACGACAAAAATAGCGTCACAAGAAAACAAACAGTTTGAAGTCTCCCCTCCGTGAATCGGTCTGGCCGATTCGGTTTTATAACTCGCTTTTCCGTGGTGAGATGAGTATATTCACTGTTGTTATTGAAGTCATACAGGCATTCATTTGAATCTGTTGAGTTTAGAGCTTCGGATTGCCAATTTAAAACGGATGGAAGATGAGAATCGGTTAAAAGTTGAGTTTCAGGAACTGGACCAGATGTGGTCATCGAAGACGTCAATGACTTGAATCGAGCTGGTTATGCTACCTTAGAAACTTCTTTGATAGACACCAAACAGCAAGAATGTCTTCCTTCAGATTAATTTTTCTTTGATGAAGAATAATAGTTTGACTACGTGTAAGAACTGAGATGGTTACAACCAGTCATTGCGCCTTGATGAGCCAGTTCCAAGCCAGTCTCCGTGAGGGTTGGACTAGCAGGCATGACTTCTGACTGGGACGTGATCTTTTGAGGAGTTGTATACAACCTGCGGCCTTCAACTCATGGCAGTCGCTATAAAGCGGTCACATCAGAGCCTGAATAGGGTATCTCATTCATCCTTCCCATCCTTCAAGATAATCAGAGCCCTTGATAAGTAATTCTCCAGACCACAGTCCGAACTGATCACCTACCCTAACCAGGCAGCCAACCACCAAAAGATGCCTTTCATTATCTCCCAGTAGCACTTACCTAATCTTTTCAAGAAAATATGCAGATCACTGTATTTTCCATCACTTCAGCCATCATGCTAATCGTTCCAACCATCCTAGCCGTAAGTAAACCAGTTCCTTTTTTTTCAGCTGGAGCTCATATTAAATAGAGAATCTAATTTGATTTTTTTTTTCTATTACGGCAGAATCGAGGTAGAAGATACGGCGGAGGTTATGGTGGCTATGGTGGAGGCTATGGAGCCTTATATGGTGTACCGTATGGTGCAGGTCATGGCGGAGGTTTGAGATATGGTAGAGGATTAGGCTATGCTGGTGGACTTGGTTACAGCGGTGGAGGATATGGTCCCGGGTATGGGGGATTTGGTAGAGGATATGCTCCTGGGTTTGGGGGATTGGGCTACGGCGGTGGAGGATACAGTAGAGGGCGAGGTGGTAGAGTAAATCCATTACTCCCTGATTATTATTCACCTACGGATTCCAACGTCTTATACTGATATTCACCATTGCACGCAAGTTTTACCAAAGACAATTAGCTGAAGATCAAGGAACTCCAGAGGAAGGCTCTGATCCCGTTGGAGAATCAGTTGAGTAGACCCAAGAAAACCCTCTTCAAGCTAGCTTCCTATACTTATTTATATATTTACTGCGCTTTATCCAGGAATTCCAAGGCGGTCTTGATTCTGAGGCACAACAAGAGCCCACCAAGGGCAACTTCTCTGAGAACCCATCACCCGAGCAAAGATTCAGCGGCAATGGCCAACCAAACCAACAGGCAACCTCTGAAGAGCTGCCGTCAGAAGGGATTGATCAAACCGATGAGTCCAGCTTTGAGCAAAGGCGATGATAATTATTTCCTTCACATCCCTTCTCTCAGATAACTCAGGCTTCATCTTTGCTGTCTGGCCAATCCATCTGAGGCCAACCCAACATTTAATTTCAATATTAAAATTTCTTCGGGGTCTTTGTTGATTTTATATCACTTTTTCTTATTAATTTTTTTCTTTTCCATATGGGATGTTCATCAATGAACAGGGACGTGTATGCTGCGCTTTTGCTGTGTATATGTAGGTATTTTTTTTGTTAATTTGGGGAATATGAAAAACTCTCAAGCTGAAACAAATCCCATGAAGCTTCATCTGCATCTTGCTTGGTATGAATAAGATTGAAATGACTTGATAAATTCCTTCCAGCAAACTTCGGAGTCCATCACACATGAGGCAACTTCCTTTTGTATTTTTTGACTTGTCACGGGACTCAAATTGTTCAGAGCCAGCTCACTCCAACCCCTATTCACTTGGTAAGCTACCTCGTTGGAGCCTATTACTGGTGGGGTTGGTTTGGATTCATTGAATGTCAGAAAAAGATCCAAAACCTGGTATTTCCCATCAATGCTCATTAATTAATGCCTCCTCAAAGTTGAATTGAAAACGCTGAACCCCTTCTCAATTGGGTTCAGGTCAGGAGAATAAGGGGGAAGGTATAATATAAGGCACCCAGCTGCTTCCATTGTGGCTACTCAACCATTGTGGTTTATTTGCACATTGTTCATTACCAGGATTCTACATGGGGCAGGAAACACATTCATTGATGGAATCTGTAGCAAATAAGTCAGCATCATGATGTTGTGAAAATCATATCATGAAACCTAATTACTTACCAAGATGTGTTCAAAGAAGACCTTGAAATAAAATTTTGTGACAGATTATTTCTGGATCATGTGTCCTACTAGGCCAGAGACTGAGATTTCAAGGATGATGTTGAATTTGTG
Organism: Puccinia novopanici; assembly: GCA_004348175.1. Lineage (NCBI taxonomy): Eukaryota > Fungi > Basidiomycota > Pucciniomycetes > Pucciniales > Pucciniaceae > Puccinia > Puccinia novopanici. The sequence continues at coordinate 9,686 of SMGU01004036.1, forward strand.
GGTTCCTCACTCAAAAAGCATTTGTTTTGCTTGTTCACCAACAGAGGCCCAGCCTTGTGTCCTTGCCACAGCATCAAGGCATACACCGGATTCATCTAACAAAGAATAAGTTTCAATGTATTAACAATACAGCATCAAGGATGCAATAATATAGCTTTGCTGACCATTAAATACAAGGCAATCTGTTTGTATCTCTGAAATTTGATTGATATAGGTAGCTTGTTCTTCATTGTCTTTATTTGGATGCACAGTTTGATTTTTCTTTTGAGAAATATTCAAGAGGTTGTGTAGGTTATTTGAGATGGTTTGAAGAGAGAATTGTATACCATTAGCTTCAAAGAGGTATTTTCATATTTAATCCAAATATAATGTTGGTCTGTTGGTCACAAGGTCCTTCATGAACTGGGTGTTGAAATTTTGCTTGTCACCTGTCTTTCCTTTCCTCCATCACTCTTTTTTCTTTATTTTCACATGTCACCCAATTACTTGATTACACATTTTTTCATTTCATTTTGACCACTTTTCTGAACCCACAAGTTGGCAATATTGTATCTATTCTACTTAAACTTGGCTAGAAACCTCTGAATTAAAATCATCATTTCTTTACCACAACTGTATCCTGATGTTGGAACATTAGCCCCATCATTCAGCACTCATTGCTTTGGCATGTTAGCCCCTTAGATTGAGTTGATTTTTTCTTTTTCAGAAATTGTCTGATATTTTTTTTTTTTTTTTTTTTTAGCAAAAACATACCCCCTTTGATGACACTGTTTTTAACACCAGGGCTGTTTCCTTGGCACTTGCATGCAAGTGCTTTCTCTTAACTCAGTCATAAACTTAGCTGATACCTGTTATGTGTTGTTTGTAAGTCATGCACAAGTTTTCCCTGATTTTTGGTGAACTTGTTCCTAAGTTAAGTTGATATCCTCCGCAAGTCACCTATAAATATTTGGTAACTTGGTTACAACTTGGCTTCATGTCATGTCGAAATCACATCCAACCCTTCACAAAGATAAAGGAAGCCCTTGGTCATGATGCAATCACAGTGCTTTGAGGAACAGCCAAGAGTAAAAATAAGGTTGATTATGTAAAGCAGTTTGTGGTGCTGTGACACCTGTGTTGCTGAGGGCTGTGATTCTTCCATGTCACCATAACATACGGCCGTACGTTATGGTGACAAGATGCCAGCTGCAGGCTGAGGGGCTTCTGCTCTGTCGTTTCAGCAAAAGCCAAGGAAAAAACTCAACACAATAGACTTGAAAAATTTGAATACAAGCTTGGGGGAGATTAGAAGCAGGATTGGGTCATCTTTGGAGAAGGAGAAGGAGATGATTGAATCACAGAAGCCATTTGGTTGGCCTTCCAAGTTTTTGTGTGTGTGGGTGTGGGTGGGTGTTTGAGAGACCAACTGGACACTGACTCACCAAAACCAAATTTTTGTCTTTTTTTTAAGCCTTACCTGTGAATTGATATCATCAATTGCACCGTCAGGTTACTTGAGAGCCAAGCTTAAGAGATGAATAAGGTGATTGAACCATGTGCAAAGGTTTGGTTTGCTAACAAATTTTTGTCATTGGGAAGGGTTGTGTGTTTTTTAAGCTTCTTTTATTGCAGTTTTCAGGAGTGATTGATCCTCTTAATGCTGAATGGTGTCTGGTGGATGACTGTTGTCACAGCTCTAACAAACTTGGATTTATAAATTGATGAAGGCTCACTAGCAAGGCTTTCATCCACATTCTCAATGTGATCAAAACATCAAAAAAGAATATCAAGGTCATAAAATGGTGACAAAGATGATATGAGCCATGATCATTTCAATAAAACACATACAGACTTCAGCATGAATCACATCATTTTACTTATGATCCTAAACATTATTTTGAGACTTGAAATCTGATTTAAATAGAAATTGGAGGAGGCAAAAATATAGCCTATTTGTTGTCAGGTGGCATGAAGATCTAAGTTATTCATGAGTAGAGGATGATAAAAGCTTGACTTGGGTAACACATCAGGTTGATTGTTGAGCTTGACATCAACACAAGTTACAAGCAACTTGATCTTGAGTTCAACCTGACTTGTAATGTACTTCACACCAATGTCACACAAGTTACCAACAGGTTATTCAATAAAATGAAGTGAAAGCACTTGCATGCAAGTGCCACGGAAACAGCCCTGGTGTAATTAGTGGGTATCTTCTAGAATCAACTCCAGCTCCCCTGGTGAGTTAAGTGGTAGGATAGCATACAACAGCTTGACTCCTTTTGTATATTTTTGTCCATCTTGCAGGGGAATCAGTGTTGATTGATGCAGCCAGATGAGAGTTCACTTTGGTGAGCCTCTTACTGTAAACCCCCTCACTCATTGGGGTTTACAAGGGAAGCACAGTCAGGATTACATAAGCAGCAAAGACTTCAAGCTGACTCTGCACTCCACCTAGACGGCAGAGATCCTTCTCTCCTGTCTAGGTGAGTGGCCCTTCCTCTCTCCTTTCATACTTTCCTGGCTCCTTCTCAGTATTTCCTCAGAACCCTTGATACTTCTAGTTGTGGTTACTAATGAGAGATCCTTCTTCCCCGTCTAGATTGAAATACAACCCTCCTTGGTTCTAGAATTTCTGTGCCCCGGTCAATTGAGGTACTCACCCCTTGCACTTACCCTCTTGCATTAACTTTACAGCCAAGTATTTCAGCTTGGCAGCATACTTCTGGAAAACAACAACTGTTCAAAAAAGAGAAAAATATAAAATGTGAAATTAACTCAACTGAGCCTATGATCATGGCAAAGTAAAAAACTTACCAATCTGAAGTGGATTCCGTCATCAATAGAGGTGCCAGTGGTGAATTGATTTGTGTATTGGGGTGAAAATGGGTGGAAAGGAAAGTGGGTGATCTGCAACACCCCCACCCCCCTGCCAGGCGGGGCGGGGGAGAAATAATTTTGGGGGCAAGAAGAACTTAGTGAAACCTGCAACCTTTTGTGGATTAGCTGTATTTACATACTGATAATGGCATCTGCATTGGTTTGCTAAACATTTAGGTGAGTAAAACTTGGGTTTGGGTACAGGTTAGCTAACCCACCCTTGGCAACTGCATTGGTAGGAAAGATAAACTGAGAGAGCAGTCCTAAAAACTCTCTAAACCTCATGTCAGCGCTAGCACTAAACTGAAATTGTTGAGCTTAACAAAGCCTCCCCATGGGAAAATCTCTGTAGGAGGGTCTTATACCTCAAGTCACCTTCCCCAAGCTAGAGATTTGTATTTTCCAAGGAGTTTTTTCATTTTAATTTATTAAAAAATAATCAGTTGTGCTATTAAAAAACCACCTAAATGGAAATGTACACACATATCTTAGCTTCACTTGCATGTAATCCAGTAACTTAATGTCAAGAAATGTCCTCTCTATTAAGTTTTTGAGGAGGGTCATCAACTTCAAAATCTGTTGGATTCACCTTGTATTTTAAAATCCACCTACCAGAAATTTTCATTGTTCCCAAGATTTGGAGCCTTGAGAAGGAATCTCCAACCTTGTCTGTAGGATTTAAAGTTTTAATCTCAATTGGCCAAGTCATGAATGGAAAAATTAGCTGTTGAAGGCATCCCAGTGCTGCTTTCCAAGTATCTTCCACTTGCGCAATGGCCCGTACACCTGCAAAGATGAAGCCACAAATCCCAAAGAGTCAAAGAACTCGCCAGATTTGATCTTCTCAGGTATCTGCAGACTTATTTCACTTTGGATACTTTTGCAATGGGTGAATATACATCAATATTCAGAACCACAATTTTTTTATCCTCAAGGCAGATTTGGTTGATTTGGTTTTTTTTCCAAAATTTGTGGAAGGTTAATGATTGCAATTGGGGATGTCAGCCTCTATGCTACTAACTAGGTGTGTAAAAGCACTTGTTTGTGCTATGAGTGTGTGCAAGGTTGATTTTGGATTGGTAAGTCTATGAGGGAAAGGGGTAATTCAGAGGCTTCAGTGTTCACTGCAAAGCTTGACTTCTCAACCTTAATAAAGGGAGGGAAATCCACTAAAGGATTCTTCCTGCTGAACTCAGACAGGGAATATTGGTGCAGAGGTAAGTATTACTACTTACCTGGGGTATCCTTATTCAAGGATAATAATTATATTGGCTAACAAGTTGGGGAAGTAGGTCAATATAATTCAGGATGGGATGGAGTCTGAAAACTGATAAATATTAGTTGTTCTGCTGGTTGACTCTGGGGGGAAATTCCAAGAGAAACCACCGGCTTAAATATTCTCAGAAGGGCCTTGGAAGCGCCCAGAGGATGCTATGGAGGACCACTGGGGATCAGGGAGCTTTCCCAGAACTCTTATGAGCATTATTGAGCTTAAAATAGATCATGTGGTCTACCATATGGTCCTGGAGATCTTAAGTCCTTGAACTATAGCCCTGGAGTTGTTAACTCCTTGAACTATAACCCTGGAACTGTTAAGTCCATGAGATCATGTGATGCAACAGCAGTAACCTTATTGGGCACCAGTGAGAGCTACCACATGATCTGAGTCTCCCTGGAGCTGTTAACTCCATGAGTCATGTGTACAAGTGCTACCATAATTATTGGGGGCACTTGTAAATTAATAATACATAATTTTGAGCGCATCCTGGAGCTTTTAACTCCGTGAATCATGTGTACAAGTGCTATAATAATTATGGTAGCACTTTTAATTTAACAACACATAATTTGAGCGCTCTCAGAGGCTATTAGACCTCAGTATTATGTATATATATATGTTAAATTAATTATTATTATCATACACAAGTTGATAATACATAATATTAACACTTCTGTTAGCTGTTAACATTATGTCTTGATGGTATAATGTATTCAATAATTATTATTATAACATGTAATAATACTTTTACATAGTACAGAGGCTTGTACTATGTTTCCAGTGATACTGTTATTGTTATATATTACAAGTAATAGTATTATAAAAATTAACTATAATAAAATATATGTAATCAAAGGTATAACAGTCATTGGTTTATACCTCCTGAGTACATGTTAATTGAGTAGAACAAATATACTATATAATAAAGGCTATATGTACAGTATTGGTATGGTTCTACATAATATATATTATATTAGAATAATATTAATGTATTATTTCTAATATAATAAGACTAAATAAATATGAAATAAAGATAATAATTAATTACAATTAATGATAATTAAGGATTGTAGCTACTTGGGTAATGTCAGGTATGCTGATATTACCTCTGTGGCTGACAGGGGACATGGGACCTTGAACAAACAAAAGAGGGGGTTGATTTCTAAAAATTGTTGCTGGTGCTGAGGAATAGGTTGAAAGAAATGGGAGGTGTGAAGTTTTGAAAAAAGCTACCAGCCATTTGCCCCAAACTGCTACACCGTAAATTTAGACATTAGCCTAGTTCACATAGGGCTCCCATCAGTAAACCTCAGACAAGGTTTAGCACCTGCATCAGTAGCCTATAGTATTTTCCTACCCCACACAGCCCATGCTGTAATACTGCTATATCCCCCTGCCCTGGAGACTGGGGGGCTTGGAGTTGAGGTCATCCTGAAAATCAATCATGTAGACAAAAAAATGGGTGAAGGACTTATTGTTGTTGGTTAGTTCACACATTCTTGTTAGAGGGATGGATGGATGGTGAAGTGAGTGACCATGTAGAAAAACCTGGGGGGATAAAACTGGTCTTACCATGTGAACAGGGCTGCTGATGGATTGCTGACCTGAGGGTTATAGCTTGCTGACATATAACCCAATAGGTGCTAAAATTTTGCAATGTGGACTGGGCTATTAGGTGCAAGTCCCTGGGGTGGCAGTGTAGCACTCAGACTTAACACAAGTTCTGCCCTGTGGAACTTGCGTGAAGCACAACCTCCCATCAGGGAGGAACTTTTGTGGTAGCCAGGCATTTTGGTGTGAACACCTCAGCCACAAAACACCAATTTTGGTGTTGCAAAACTTTGATGCTCGCAAACCCCATCTTCCCAAAACACACCCCCTCCACCCCTAGGACCAAGGAAACAAGCTGATTCACCTCTTCAATCTTGGCCATAATCATAAATTTTTCACCCATATTTCACATCCTTGGGGGCCAATCAAAAATGTCTCATGTTTGACCCTGACATTGGCTGATGTAATCCACATAATCTGTATCTTTACAGTACTTTGACACAATCCTCCCATGTATTTTCCTTTTTTTGATGTGTATTTATTGACACTAGGGGTGCAGCCAGCCACATGCATTTGTCACATATACATCAGTTTTTTTTTTTCTTTTTTTTTCTCACATTATTCCAATATGTCTGTGGTGTTTTGAAATTAATTTTGCTCATTTCTGGCCTCATGCCTGGAGCAATGAGGTTAGGATTGGATCAGAAGATGCGCGCAGGCCAGGAAGTTGTTGGCCTTGAAGGGCGGGGTGAATGGAGGAACAAGTGAGTTACAAATTTGGAAGAAGTAAGGAAAAAGATACAGCTTGATTTTCCTGAGGCGCTCAGGCCACATATGCCTTTACCACGTAAGCCTCTCTGTGAGACAGAGACCCTGCGGGGCTCTGGCACACAAGGGGCTGTGTTAGCTCGTGTAGGACTTGTATTAAGTTAGTGAAATTGTGCTTCAGGTTTGTTGACCCGGGCTTAGCCCAAGGCCAATGCGGTTGCTGTTTGGGTTAAGTCGCCAGGTTAGACGAATTAACCCGAACAAATGCGGATTAAGAGGATGAAAACATTACGTATAATTATCTGCAAAGTCTTGACAGATCAGGCTGTAGAGGTATCAACCGGTTGAAACTACCGACACTAAGCAAGATTCCTGGCGGGGAATGTGTGTACCGTTGATATTCATTAGACAAAATATTTACGTACCCCAAAGGAACCGGCGGTGCAGAAGGCTAAGCATATGGTCCCCAGTTGAACGTGATTAAGCTGACTACTCGGACGACAAGTGTGGTGGAGATATGAGAGAAGCCCTTGTGTATTATGTAGACAAGTGTGGAAATCAGCCCATCGTCTGCTAGATATAATTTCCTCTGTCTCAAAGCCAGAATCACCTATAGTTTTTTGTGATCCTGCTGTATCCATCAGATTCACATTCATGCCGAGTTCGCGTTACGCCCTGCGATGTCGCGGGCCGCCCCCCG
>SMGU01004037.1:0-19923 GCA_004348175.1 Puccinia novopanici
CAGCATTCAGGTGTGCGGGCTGAGGGCTTTCCAGATAAAATAGTGCATTCTGGGGTGGTGAATCTTATTAACACACAGAGCTTGTTTGAGAATGATCGGGAGTTCATACTTTATGGCTGCCTTGTTGACTGGGACACTTCCTGTAATATGAAAATAGTTGAGGTGGCCTAGAATTCAAATTATGTTAGCCTTAATCTCAAAGTAAAACCCATTCTTTGCTTTACTTCCAAGTGATTTATTTGACATGGACCAATCCACTCACATCTTTACGTGGAGCATCATTGTGGCACCCAATTTACATCCAACTGTTTCAAGGGGCAGGTGACAAATGTTAGTCCAGTTTCCCTGCATTGTACAGTGCTAGCCAAAAGTTTTTGTTGGGCTTTTTTTTGAAAAAAAAGGAACAACCATCATCACAAGTTTTTTTTTTTTTTTTGAAATGGTCCTCAGGGACTGATAAGTATGAATATGAAACATTTGAAACTAAAAAACATCATAAAATACAAATAAAAATTCATACGTTTTTGGCTATTTCTTTACATTCTTAATAATTTTTTTGAGGGAAAAAGATAATTGCTATGGGGAGTCTTGAGACTGGGAAGAGTGATTATAAATGAAAATATTTTAAACAAAAGAATTTTTTTTATTTTTTATTTTTGTTGACAGTGAAAAATTGAAATCTCTTTGGTCCTCCTTGGCATCAATAACAGCTCAAATCCTATTGAGATGGATTTCAGACTTTTTAGTAGGCTTCACTGAAATTCCACACAAAATAAATAAATAAATAAAATGTGAAAAAACTTTTGCCTAGGAACTGTATATACAAAAGGAATGGATCAGAGGCCAAGGGTCTGGTCAGCTTGGTGTGATGGATCCAAAGGATGTCTTTCTTTTATTCAAATGGTGATTTGGAGGGATGTGTGTAAAAGAATTGCAACGTCTAAGATCATATTTCCATTAGATTCATGACTACCAATATATACAACTTGTGAGACTAAAGTAATGAATATTGCTTATTTACCTAAGAGCAGGATGATTAGCTCAGGGTAGTCTATAACAGATGAATAAGTTGCAAGAGAATGGAGTGAAATTATTTGATTTGGGGGGGTGGACTGAGTGGAGGAGAACAAGAATTTGAGACAGAAATATTTCTGTTCAGCAACAACATTAGTTTCATCTCTTTTAAATTCCAGTCAAAAAGAAAGGTTATCAAACTTTTCTGGAAGCTGAAGCTTGAAAGAGTTTCCTTGCTTATCTTAGCTGGACATTACTTGGTCCAAGATCAAATTGACGCTTGTTCTGGTGTCGTTCATCTCATTAGCTAGCTGCATCAACATTTCTTCCAATTCTTTAAGCAAAGACTTACTAATTCAATCTATGTTCAATACAAGTGGATAATGAAATGTTATTGCTTTCTCCAATTTGTCTAATTTTTTCAAATAACTTTGTCATTCATGCTATCATTATTTCTAATCTACTAATAGACTATGACTTACTCGTTCAGATTGTTATCAATACAAGTAGCTAACAAAACAATTTTTGATGATTTTTTGGTTTTTCTGTAGCAGGAAGAATATTTCTTGTTAGCTAAGGATTTTTGAAGTACAAGTTAGTGTGCTACCATGATGTATCAACTCAGTTGAGCCATGACCACTACTGCCCAACCACCATGGCAACAACAATTATCTGTAGCCCAGTTGGTAAAGGCAGCACTCTAGAATGTGTCTCAGCATTGCTGAGGTTGTGGGTTTGAGTCCCACCAGACACATCTTCATTTTCACAGGCTCTACAAGGATTTCTCTTTGCGGGAAGGATTGAGTGTTTATTTATTGCACTCACTCTTTCTCCACAACTACTTTTTCTCTTCAATCTTTGCTGCAGGTTACTCCTATCTTGTTTTGTGTTGTGGTACTCTAAAATGTTAAAATTAAAAAAAATATTTCTTTATATTTTATTATTTTATTATTTTTTATTTATTATTTTATTATTTTATTATTTTATATTTTATATTTTATTATTTATTATTTATTATTTTATTATTTTATTTTTTATTATTTTATTATTTATTATTTTATTATTTTATATTTTATTATTTTATTATTTTTTATTTTATTATTTTTATTTTTTTTATTTTATTATTTTATTATTATTATTTTATTATTTTATTATTTTTATTTTATTATTTATTATTTTATTATTTTATTATTTTATTATTTTATTATTTTCTCTTTTATCTATTTTCTCATACTACAGGCCAGAAATCAGAATATCTGATTGGAGAAATGGAATCTATGGCTCAATTACCCTATAGTCACCTTGGACAGCAACCTCTCAAACCCCTTGGATCAGAAGTTACACACCCTATTTGGCCACCATCAGTACATATCACCAACCACCACTATCATTTAAATATCTCTTTTACACAACCCAGTATATACTACATACAGGAAACCACAAAATAAACTCAATCACATGGACATGCACAATGCATGCGGGCTCATGCAGGCTAAACTAGTGGATTTCCAGGATCTGATCTAGTTTAGTGTGTTTGGTCTGAGCACATGATTCTTGCAGATACCATGTGGTGTCGTGCAGTGTTATGCAGGTGCATGCAGTCTGTTTTGGTGGATTTTCCAAGATCTGAACTAATTTAGTCTGTATGTGGCTGTGCATAATCACCTCATCCAAGAACTGAGCTATTTTAGTGGATTTTCCTTCTATGACATCACTTTTTGATAGGCTGTGCAGGCACATGACCTGATAGCTGTGCATTTTAGTTCAGTTTTGGTTGTTCCATTGTGTTCCATGGCTTTTCCAGGCCAGCACAAATCCCTCATTCTGGCTAAAATTCCTCAATGCTGTGCAACCAGGCCAGCCAAAATCCCTCATTGTTTTCTATGTAAGCCTGTAAATGTTTTGTCATTCCCCCCTTCCTCACCAGATTCTGGCATGAGATTTTATTTACACCCTTATTAGTCATTATCCCCTATAAACACCATCTATCTGGTCACTCTATATTATTAGCCCCGTCTATATTATAGTTTTACAATCACATCCACCCTGACATATATATCATCAAACCCTTATATTCAACCAACCCTTTATATTCAAAATTTCCCTCACTGGGGCTTGAACCCACTAGCGTTACCCAACATTATTCTCAGAGCCTGAGCCCTTACCAGCTAGGCTATTCACCCTTCTATGAATTCCAAACCCTTCTCACACTTTAAATTCCTCCATCACTAGGACCTGTGTTTAATCCCTGGTTGAAGCACTTCATCACTCATCACTCATCACTCATCACTCATCACTCATCACACATTGCTAATAACCCCTCTTTATCACCACCAACCTCTGTTCTATTTCCACTCTCATCAATAACCTCTCATACACTCTTCAATGCTACTTCTCATCCATCTAAACCCAATCCACTTCTCAAAAACAGTTGTATCTTGATACACCCCTCTGTAAGAGTCCAAAAGGGCTCTTCACTGATCTTTATGGAATTGAAACTGGGTCTAGACTAAGCAATGCGCTTAGGAGAGAACTTCCAGAACCAACAGATGAATTTAATTTTGAGCTAGCTCAGTAGAGTTAAGATGTCAGAATTGTTCTCTACTACATACAAGGAATATACTGAGAGGAAATGAGAAAAGAGAAGAGGAAGAACAGTTGATTGAAATTGAGTGCTTACATAGCTCAGTAGAGTGAAGATGTCAGAATTGTTCTCTACTGAGCTAGAAAGGGGGTGGGGAAGCGGGAATAATTAAGTTGAGAATTGAGATTATGTAATCTGAGATATTGTGACTGTTTAGTGAAACCTGAAGGAATGGTTTTCACACCCTCCTATCACTTTATTAAACCTTCCAATCCAAGATTGGGGGCTTGTTTAGTGTCTAGAATCACAGAAAGGCAGAGGTATCCTCATTCATCCCTTTCAAAACTCAGCAAAAGGTCTTCACTGACACTTTTGAGATTTAAAGTGTGAAGTCTCAGGTGAGGAAGCTGAAGTCGCAGAATGGCCAGAGACAGCAGTTTTACTTTGTTCTGTTGTTTGGAGATATGACATCTGATCAGTGCAAGGTTGGGCGGTGGCCACTGGCCAATGAGGCAGATTTAGTGTGTAGTAGCAGGAACATGACTTACTTTGTGCCAGAGGAGTCACACTGGGTAGAGGTGAATGATCTGAAGCGGTGTGGTATTCTTAAATGTTGAAAATTAAAAAACTATTTCTTTTGTTCTTTTTACTTTTATTTCTATCTTTTTCCCTTCTTTTATCATACTACCAGCCAGAAATAAGCAAATCTGATAGGAGAAACGGACTCTACAGCTAAATTTACACCATGGTCACCTTGGATGGCAACCTCTCAAACCCCTTGGATCAGAAGTTACACACATTCCTTGGCCACCTTCAGTATATATCACCAATCACCACTATCATTTACATATCACACTCCTTACACAACCTTCAGTACATTACACAACCAACACAACACATACTACATACACCACACACATACAACAACATTTACATACAACAACAACTCTCTACACCCAATTACATGGCCATGTAGACACACATGCACTCTCATTCAGTCTCATGCAGGTCTCATTCAGGCTCATGCAGATTCCATGTAGGCTGTCATGCAGACACATGTACCCTCTACCCCTATCTTGTTGATTTTGCTGAGCATCACTCACTTGATATAGGTTCTGAGCTATTTTTGCCTATTTTTTCTCACTTTACACCCATTTTTGTTGAAAGGCTGTGCATACACATGATCTGAAGACTTTTTTTCCCTCATTTTTGGTTGTTCCATTTTGTTCCATGGCATTTTCAGGCCAGCACAAATCCCTCAGTCTGGCATAAATCCCTCAATGCTGTGTAGCTGAGCCAGCCAAAATCTCTCATTTCTTTCTCACATTGTAGCTAAATTCCCTCACCTTTGTCTATATAAGGGGGCTCTCCTCCAGTTGTTCCCCCTTCCTCACCAGATTTTCCTATCAGATTTTACACATAGTCTAGTAGTCTTATCCCTTATAACACTACCCTTCTGGTCACTCAATATTATTAGCCCCTTAAATATTTAGTTTTACAATTATAGTCAACCTTATATAATTACAACCCTTACATAATTCATAACACTCCTCATTACCCTTTCATAAGGCCCTTGGTTCAATCCCTGGTCAAGACCTAGGTCTAACAGGTCCAATTTCCATTAGGATATTCCTCCTTTCAAACTCAACACCCTTTTTCACTCTATAACCCCCTTCACTAGGACCTCTGTCCAATCTCTGGTTGTAGCACTTGCTCCCACATCACACATCTCATCCCACATCACACATCTCATCCCACATTCCACATCCCACATCTCATTCCTCATCACTCAAAACTCTTCATCCATGCTCATCACCACTCATATCATCACCCATCATCATCATTATCAATCATCACTCACTCTTATATATATAACAACTCACTTGGTCCACAGCCATCTCAAACCAGACCATCCCTATCACAATAAATAAACTGCCAAGCAATCTTGGTGGTCTTGTTTTCTGATAGCATAGAAGGGCAGAGCTTGAAAATCATCCATCCCCTTCTCAATTCAGCAAAAGGGTTTCACAAAACCTTTTGAGTCTTACAGCAGATGTTTCATCTGGATGATGACTGCCATCATCCCCTTTGCTATCTGCCATGGTTACATCTAATGACGGTGGAGGTTCATCACGCCTGGAATCCAACTGTTGAGGACCATCAAAGCTGGACTCAGCTTCATGGTCTGAAATGTCTGGTTTTTCAATTTGATTGTTGGGATTTTCAGTTTGATCATCAGGATGCAAAGTATCTTGGTCATGATCATTGTCATCCAAATTTTTTGGTCAATAATGCCACCCACCCCATCAGTTGAATCAAAAGAAGTCAGGGGAACAACATTGTACTTGCTACCAAAAATAGTGTACATGCGTTTGTAGCATGTACACTTGCTCTCGAGAAGATCAGCCAGAGTAGCTCCACCATGTGCCTTGTCAATGTGATAATTTTGGGCATTGTTTCCTTCTTATTTAGATAGAACTGAGGAATTATTGAATTTCACTCTTAACAGACAGAAAAGCAACTTAATGATAGTAATAGAAATAGTGTCAATAATATGAATAACAAATGTAGAGCCATTGATCAAAGTAAGATTTATACCTTAATGATAGCACTACTTTGATTCTTCAATAATATTTCTGAGTTCCAAGAGTTGATGGCCCTGGGCAAGGAGGTTATTGGAGGGGAGTTGTTGTAGTGTGTGATTTCTTGAAGTTGCTGGAGATGTTGGTTTGAGTTTTTTCCTCTTCTTGTGATTGATTCTAAATAGAATGAATATTTTTAGAGATTAGATATTCAAAAATGGAGACTTCACACTCTGGATACTTCATTCTACTCTTCTTGCGCTCAGGACGTGGTTCATTGACAAAATCTTCTGTGGTGCAGTTGTTAATAACTCCAACAGTCAATTGCTGTGCCAGTATTCTTGTCCCATTCTTTCATTATTGTAAATTTCTTCTTGTACGCATCCAATCTACATAGATCAGAATTTTTTTCCAGTTAGATGGAGCCCATGTGTCAATTGGTCATTGATGAAAATGGCAAAGATATTGTATGTGGCGGCCTTGGTGATGGGACTAGTTCCGATGGAGGTTTTGAAGCCAGAACCATACAGTTGCTGGAATTTTTTGTTGTCCTCCAGTTATGTACATACATTCTTGAAATCTTCCTTGATGAACAGTGGATTATGGTCATAATTCATTGAAGAATTGCTCATGCTGGTGGTGGATTGAGATGCACCCAAGTGAGTTGAATGTGCTGTACGTTTGGATCTGCTATTTGATTGGTTTTTGGCCTTCTCTTGTGCTTTCTCTGCAGCTTTGAGCCTGTTGGTGTGAGACTGCTGTTATGTATATAGCTTCATTTTTTTCTTTTGTTCTTTGGATTCACTTGGTTCTAGTAGTGTCAGACATTGCTGAAGACTGTGGGGTTCTGGATTTCCCAAGCAATAAATTTGCACGAGAAGCCAATTCACGTCCTGTCAAGGAGATTCCAGAGGGTGTTGGAGTCGTGGGTGTCCTGGAAGTACATTGCGTAGCTGGATCCAACAACAGATTTTGAGACAACAATGATGGAGTTTGAGCAATCAATGGAGTTTGAGATGACAGGTCCGCCATCAACAAAGGGTCAACAACCAGCTGAATCTTGATGTCGGTCAGCCATATCCAAAAAAAAAAGGATATCACTCACCTGATACATGATGAGGTGTAACCGTTGGGGTGGGTGGCAGAGTGGTGCTGGGAATTTTTCTGACAAGCAGCATAAAATTAGCTAAAAATTTATGCTTGTGGTGGGCAGACCAGATACCACATAAGATGTCTGGTGAGGCCTTCTGGTGTTAAATTTTATGCTAAAATTTAGGCCAGAACTGTCACCGGCAAGAAATATTTTTAGGGGTGACCGGAAGCCAAAAAGTGTATCGTGAACCCCCTATTTACCCGCGGGGAGCTAAATTTAGTTTATATCGCGCAATTTAGCTCCCACAATGGAGATGCTCTGAGGGCTCTGGTTGGCGGGCACGAAGTGCCCCTCGCGCGAGCTTCTTTCAGAGGGAGCGAGCCTCTGAAACGAGGGGATTGGGTTAAGCTAGGGGATTTGAGGGTTTGTGTGGAACGGGGGGTTGGCTGGGTCGCGCCGGAGGATGGGGATTAGGGTTTGGGTGGCCACAGATCAAGGAGGGAGAGTCAAGATAGCAACCGAGGTTACGCTCACATGGGCTCCACGACAACGCGCCGGGCTCAACTGGCAGTTGGTTCCACCCGTGCTTGTTTTCGTAGAGCCCAGGTGATATGGGTCTAGTCCGGGAGAGAGCTGACGTCCGCTCTAGTCGTGAAGCCGGGACGCGCCTTTTTTCGCTCCCCGGTGCAGCTGCTGGGCAATAGAAGTAGCTGTCACTATGGGAGGCACAACTTTGTTGGATTTCCCTCAAGAGTCGGTTCGTTGAGCTTCTTGAGGTATTATATCATGAGACCCAAGGTAGCAACATTTCTGTAAACGGTTCCTCATGAGGTTGGGATCTTCGTCGCGGAGGCACATTCTCTCCTGATCAGCCGGACTAGCTCACCAAACCAATTAACGAAAAGGTTTGTTTACTGTATTTTTAACGGACTTACGGCTCCAGCAGCCAGCTTTGAATTGTCGATTAAGGATGCGACATATGGAACTGTCGTTCATAATATTATTCGGTCTCTTCCATCTGTACCATGGGTGCTCAATCACTTCCCAGCTCTCCGATTATTGGTTAATTATAAGAATGATTGTATTGAAGAACATATAATTATACGTACACGGATCAATTGAGAGGTATCATTATCTTGGAAGGTCGTTGACTTGTTCATGGGTGATTCAGTGCGTGTTTGCACAATCATTTACTTTCCTCGTCATAAATAAGTACTCTCATTAATCGTCCTGGAGACTGCCCCCATCCGGCTCTTGTAGTATTCTCGCACATGGCCGCCGGTCAAGTGAAATGTGGTTTGATGCTTGCTACTTGCCTGCCTGGCCTGTCTTTATAATCTCCTCCCCCCCCGCCACTCCCCTCTCATCCGTCCCAAGGGTTGTTAAAGCAGCGCCCGTTTCTCCTCATTCTTATTCGTTTTTAATCCACTTTTATTTTCCCGGCAGGCCCAGGGGAGGTGATATACACTTCAGCTTCAGCTGACCCTTTTTTAGGCTCTTTGCACATCATTCATTAACTAAGCCAGCCTCTATTAAGCTTCTTCTAGCCTGCACTTTCCTTTAATTACAAAAAATATTTTGCTCCTGCTGCTAAAGTACTACAAAATGTGGAACGTCAGTCGTTGTATCATGCTGACTACTTTTAGTCTGTTCATTCTTACAAGTTTTGCATCCACGGCTCCATATGCTAATTCTCCAGTAACCCTAAGTACGGATGGTCCGGGACCAGTGACGCTGGTAAATGGGTAAGTAATCCTGTCCTCCCAGCACGTTACCAAAAAAAAAAAAAAAAAAAAAAAATGCAAAAATGCATTCTTCCAAGGATCGACGGATTTTTAAATTCCGACAAGACTCTTGAGATTTCGGAGAGCTGACATGAAGATGATTCATATGGGGTGGATAAACAACAACTGACCTTTTCTATACGTCTCGACTGCCCTTGCACAGTGTTGTTGCGGATGATGCAAGAGAAAACTGGAAGGACGTACGCCAGAACCGGGTCCCACGCTCTCCCAAGATGATGCACGTCAAGCGCGAGGAAGCCGGGTTGATCAGTAGAACTGAAGTCGTGCTCTCCAGCACCATGAGCCTTGAGAAACGCTCGCCTAAACGTGGTAGCGGCGGTGGCGGTGGCCGAGGTGAGGGTGGTGCCCCTGCTGGCAAACCACCTGGCGGCCAACTACGATCTGGAAAAGATGCTGCTAAACTCCTCAAAAAAGAAGTCGCCGTTGTCTCAAAATCCTTGGATGGTATCCCGGGGGAATCTGGTGCAACAGTTGCCAAGAAACTTGGTGCGATTTTGAAAGTGGTAAGCTCCTTTTTCGCATAATTTCTATCTCTCATTTGCTTCAGGAATTTATTCTTGATACTGATATACTTCTTGCTCTTCTGGGTTCTTCATAGGTAAAAGAGGAGGATAAGGCCAGAAAAGCAATTGAGGACGCTAACAAACGCAATCCCCGCGCAGCTCTGGATAAGAAACTTATCGGTACCAACGATAAAAGATTGGAGTCAGTAATAAATCCAGATTTTTCTTGCCACTTGGGTGCTCTACATCTATTTGTAGTCCCGGTGAAGGATGTGCTGATCAAAATAATATTTGGAAACATGCAGGCAGGAACTTGAAAAACTGAGACAGCTGGGCGCCTCCGGTGCCAGTGCAGCCGCTGTAGAAGCACAACTTAGAAGAGTCAACGAAGTGAGAAAACTCTAAAACAAGCCACCGGTGATCTGATTAAAGTAGGAGAATCAGGACGATGAATGAGTGTAATGAGAGAGGAGGTGACCTTATGAAAATTATCTTTATCCTTCAACAAATTCACCAAAGATTTAGCTGGGTGAATTTTCTCATTTACTCCAACTTATCCCATCTCCACAATTCAATTTCTTTCATTCCAGATAAATTTGGTTTATTTCATGGTTTTTCTAGTCTCTCGCAGCTTCAATTTTTTTTTATTGTGGCTTTTGATACATGATATTCTGAGTACAAGTTTGAAAGAGAGTTTTGCTGAAAAATAAGCGGGAATTTTTAACACTCTTGTTCCTCAGGAGACTGTTGGAATTCTTATAGTTCTCCTCTTTCCTTCCTCATTTGTTTCTATTTAGTATGATTATTATTTTATCATTATGCTTTCTTCAATTGTATTATCAATTCAGATTGTTGTGGACTGAATAAAGATCATGCAAGGAATTTGTTTTTTGATGTATTGACACACCTTCTTGTCTATGAACCCAGAGTAGTAGTCACTATCATTGACTTGAATTCTATATCTGACTTGTCTTCTTTTTCCACACTCTTCCTTGATTGATTTTGAATATTCTTTTTTATTTACTTTCTTACCACATCTGGACACTACAAAATTTGCAATTCCCCAAAAAGAAGAAAGGAAAAATTTGGTTGGAAAAATATGTTACTTTTTCCAAAGTTAAACAAAGTGACAAACTGAGCATGCTCAGCCAAAAAAAAAAAAGCCAAACTAAGCAAAAGTAATTGGAGAATGTTTGATCATTTTTTTAGGCCTGAAAGGCCCAGTGGGCCTCAATTGGGCCTGATCCGGGCCTGTCCCAAATCACATTGGGCCAGCATCAAAGAGGTGTTCAGGAAAAGCTCATGATCTCTAATGCTGGACCAATGTGTATTTGGAGATGGCCCATATCAGGCCCAGTCAAGGACCTCTGGGCTTGAAAGCCTGCAACAAAACTCAGCAAAACATTCTCCCATGATTTTTGCTGATTTTGGCACTTTTTTTTTTGGCTGAGCATGCTCAGTTTGCCCCTTTTTTTAACCCGGGAAAAAGTAACATATATTTTACACCCAATTTTGACCTTTCTTCTTGGGGGGGGGAATTGGAAATTTTTGATTTGTGGCACTCCCAGAGAAGTGCCATAATGTATGTTTTCTCATAGAATTTTTTAGAAAGTATTTGGAATGTTTATATGAAAAGAAGCAGAAACCAATCTGATGTATCTCTGAATGTATTGCTGAATTCATGTGTACTGCAACTAGAAATCAATCTGAACTGTTGATTAAGCTGAATTTTATTCAAATAAATCCCAAAATATTTAAAGAAAAATGGGATTATCAAGTCAAAATTTTGAAATTATGAAAGAAAACAGATTCATCATTTTTAAATTCAAAATTATGGAAACTAGATATTTTAATCAAAAATTCAACAACAAAAAGGTTGCTATCAAAATTATCGTTTGTGCATTAATTGAAAATAGATTTCTTGGGTGCAATAATGTGTTGGGAATTCACCTGTGGCACTTAAATTCTTTGGCTTTAAATTATCATTGGTTTATAAGCAAAAAAAAGGCAGAGCTGGCCTGGCCAGCTCTGCCAGCTCTACCTTAACTGAAATTGGTCAGAGCTGACTGAGCTGAAATTAATAATTACGGGTGAGGGTTTTAGGAATTAGGGTTAGGGCTTATGGCTTAGGTGTTTAGGGTTTAGGTTTTAGGGTTAGGGTTAGGATTTTTTTAAACCACCATGAACAAAAAAAACCTGCGTTAATAATTAGGGGTTAAGTACTAATGCTATCTCTGAATTTCAATCATTATTCTTGTTGTTGCTCTACTAATACTACCATATCCAAGTTGAACTTGATGCTCAAATCTAACACTGGAGGAATTCCTGTCACCCATATTGCTTAATCTCGAGCTTCTATTCTAATTCCAAACTTTTTTGGTGATGAAAATTGACAAGTCAGGTTCCCACCACAAACAAAGTTTGTAATTTAGATTTAGCCTGTCTAAATCAGGCATTCCAGACCAAAGGGAAGTCCTCCACTACTACTAATAAAACTCTCCTCAGACTAATCACTATAACACTAACAGGCACTACTACTACTAACTAACTAATCACTAAATAAAGATACTAACTGGTAGATCCAGACAGGCTCCTCTGAGGCAGTGTGAATGTCAGCTATTGAGTAAGAACCGGCTACTTAGAGGAGAGCTGAGTTCCTAAAACGGGATAGTGATAAGTGCTGAGAGATCGAAGGCTGCTTCGGGTTCAGTGATTCACAGATATAACTTGAGAACAGCTATCCCAAGCTTTCTACTGGTTCAGGGATCCGTGCAATATAACTAGAAGTAGCAGTCTTGAGGGTGGATCCACGATTCACTTCAAGACCAAGAGGAATGGTTGATAAAGTCATCTCTTCTTGGATTTCTGGGAACATAGAAATGAGCAAGATAAAGCTATATAGAGATGTACAACTGAATAACTCTATATAGCATAAAGACATATGTTTATAAAAAGATAAAAGTGAAAGGGCAATAAATAGTTCAGTCTGTGTAGTAAATGTAATGATAGCTTGTGAAAGGTATTGTTAATTTACTTGCAGCTGACAGTGAGAAGTTGGATTGGGGGGGGGGGAAGGACCTTCTTTTATATTGAACAATGAGGGACGTTTGCTGCAGGGGAGCTCTGAGGGATTTTTGATGGTCATGTTATGCTTGAGACAAATTTCAGCAAGCATGATGTCATATTCTGCACAGCATCATTTAGTTTTTGAGTGCTTCATCATGTTCCAGAACATTCCAAAGCCACTTACAGACAATACATGTGATCCTGGTACTTGTTTCAAGCTGTACCTGCATTTTCTCCGGTGTAATGTTTCATACCTCAAAAACCTTCCTGCTGGAACATTTCACCAAAATCCTCTTCATCCAATCTTCAGGGTCTGTGCCTCTTTTCCAACTTTCCTCCTTCTTCCCTTTTTCCTCTTCACATAAATATTTGCTTCTGCCACTCTTCCCAATACTAAACTCCTTACCCTAATAACTGGACCTAGCCTATGTTCCATTCCTGGTCAAGACTCAAAGTTTCCCAGTCTTGGTAAATCCTCTGTTCAATCCCTGATTGAGACATAAAATGAGCCAGCCTTGGAACATCCTGTGTTCTGTTCTCAATGATCCATACTTCCCTATCCACATAATTATTTCTGTCCATATTTTATATATCCTAGCCCATCCATGATAACACTTCCTCCTATTGTAAAGAATTTCTTGTGCATGCACTCATCTGCTCACAATACCTCTGCCATGTGCTTTTGGTATTCTAACACAAATGGAACACCACACTTTAATTAGGCAAAAGTGAGGATTCGTAACAGTTGGTAAGGCAGGAGGAGAGTGGCAGGGTTGAGAGGATAGATGGAGCAATAGGGTAAGGTTGTTGATGAGGGAAGAATTAGTATCAGAAAAGGATTAAAGGCCCCAATCACAAGCAGTAGACAAAGTCTAAGCAGTAATGTAGACGGGTTTGGTGTTCAAAAATGATCTCGGGGGAGAAACACTTCTCCAAGCCCCAGTATTATAAGCTGAAGGGAGACCCGCCTTGCGGATCTTCCTCTTCCTACATCTTCTGTTCCGCTGTTAAGCGGGCATACTAATCAACTATGCACAAATAGTGATTATGTCACTATTGCGGTGGAGTCCTGCTTCCGTTACCTGCTCTATACCCAAGCAACTATTAGGGAGCAGGCACTTTGCCTCTTTCTGTCGGTTCTCTGCGCTGTCCTGACTAGCAGGGGGCTGACATTACATGTCCCCCCCCACCCCAACAAGCAATGTAACTTCCAGTGGGTTACACGACCAAAAAGGAGGGGTTCATGTGTCAAACCCCTTATTAATGTATTTACCTTCATCTTGAAATAAAATCACTAAACACTCAAACATTCCTGGATCTGTAAACAGGGGAAAAATTTAGGCACCTGTATAGGAAGTTCCATAAATAGTACAAAGGGACACTTTGAGTTTTTCTTTCAGTGTTCTATGCAAGTTTCAGAAATTGTATGTGCACTGATTATTCCTCTGCAGCCTGGTTATTGATCCTTCTGAAGATGGGAGATATTGATTACCTTGAGATCCCGTGGGAATTCCTCCATGGTGTAAGGGAGCTGGGGTAAAATGGGCCCCTGATTCTGATTCTGATTCTGGGGAAATAACTGTGGAGGCCTGAGTCCAGGAGGGCTTGGTAGCTGAAAACCGGGGGCACCACAACATCTCTTTGAGAAAAAGGGGTGTCACCAGTTACCCTCTATAAATTACTTGGAAGGATTGCTTCAGAATGTAAGGTGTCACTATGTGTCTTAAAATCTCCCATTCCCAAAATAATTTCTACATGAGGACAATTTCAAACATGCTCAAAATTAAAAACATAAAAGGTTAACAAGTTTGATGCTGCAAGCACTGCAATAAAAAAAAAAAAAGTGGGGGATATTGATAGGTCACTTGAATGTTTAGACATGAACTCATTCTGGTTATGTGGATATCTTTTTCTATTTAGTTCTTATAGAAGTCCAAGGATGTTTGAATAAGTCTAATTCTAACCTGATGATGAGTAAGAAAACTACAGGAGAGGGCTGGCCAAGATGAAGCAATGTTCTCCCTGGGACTCTTTCCTTCTGCCTCCTGAAAATTGGTTGTTTTCTCAACTATTAAGTGGCAATCTAATTGTTGCAGGGGGACAAGGCATGAGCTGGGTTGACCCAACATCCCAGCCTCATACTCTAACTGGATGCTTTTTTCCCTCATTTCTTGCAGTGAAGTTGCATCGGGGAGAGACTATGCATGGCAGCAAATCTTCCATAATTAATATTGAATGTCTTGGGACACTGGACATGGAGAACCTCCCCTCACACAGACCTCTTTCTTCAGAAATCCTGAAGCTACAACCAACTTCCTTGGGGAAACAATCCCACTCCAAGTAATTGTTTATACCTAGATAAGCTTTGGGTTTCTACAACCAGAAGCTCCACATGATCAAGAAATCTGGGTCAAGGGGAGCCCCAAACCCCCCCCCCCCCAAAAAAAAAAAGGGGGATGATCTGATTGTCAGTTTATCCAGTTGTAATGCACTTTTGCTTGCCACAAGAGAGATCAGCTTCACTTTTTCTTAACAAGAACGGAGGATAATTTTGTCAGCTGTTCAAGAGTCACTATGTTCCCTGATTTCTTGTTATTCCCTTAGGTCTTTATAGAGCGAGAGCGCCAGCACTCTTGTGCTATAGTTCACTTTACAAATCTAACTATGATAATCCATCTGGCCCCCCCCCAGCGAAGATTGGTTGCTGCTCTTTGGGGTGCCTGACATGCGTTGGCTCAGAATGACATTTGTATTGTGACGACCCAAAATCAAAAGGGTCTTTACTGAAGGTTTTTTTTTCTCAATTTAACTTGTGAATGATCTAGGAAGCTGGTGTTGGGAGGTTTTGGATGGTGCAGATGAGCTCATGATATGTATCGTCATTTCCAAGGTAAGTAGTAATAGCCAGGAGAGGATTGATCGAGTTTCTGCAGATCCATCGAAGATGGGAGATTGTGGGGCTTTCTTTTTTTTCTATTTCTTGATCAGTCGGAGCCGGCGGACACAGGATTCATCGGGTCTGGATGGGTCTACTTCGGAAAGTTAAAGGGTCGATGATGATGTGCATGGTTGTCAGAGATAGTATTAAGGAAGGTGAGTCTATGTACTCTGAGCTGCTTATGTAATCTGCCGCACTGCTTTCCTGGACTGACTGACTCAGTCTCGAGGACGGTCAACAAGAAAGCAGTCAATGCCAACCAACCATAACATGCAGCTGGATCACAACCATCAGCAGGAAGACACACCCTCATCGATCTACCTGCGTCAGAGGAATACCAAGGACCACCCAAGCCACTCGACCAAGAATCAGTCATCAGGACACTCAGAACACGAAGAACGAGCCCACGATCAAGAATTAATCACCCAGGGACATATCAGGGCTGACGATTCCATCATCAACCATCCATCCCACCAGGAGGAGACGACCCATCGAGAAGCATCAGCGGCGGAGACCAGCGGCAGTACCATTCAAGACACATCGCCTGCGGATGCGACGGAAGGGATGAAGACGAATGCAGAAGACGAGGTGGTGGACGAAGAGCCACTGTGCAGGATCTGTCTGAGTGGCAGGGACGATGCCGATCCCAGTCTCGGCCGGTTCATCCAGCCGTGTCTCTGTCGAGGCACCATGGCGTTTATTCATGTGGGCTGTCTCCAGCGCTGGCGCACCACCTCGCCTTCCCCCAAATCCTTCTACAGGTGCGACCAATGCGGCTATCGCTACAAACTCAGGAGGGCTAAGATCGCCGGTCTGGCTGAGAATACTGCCATCTTGGGTGGTGTCACAGTACGTGCTCTCACATCAAATCCAAATCATCCGCTTTCTTCTCGCCTCCTCCTCCTTTCTTCTTCCTCCAAAATCGACATATCCAGCTCATCAGAGAAGGTACTGTTGGAGACGAATAGATTGGTCAGATTGACTGCCCACACATCTTGCATCACCCTGTCTGTATATATCATGCCAATCTAGTTCATGGTCTTCTTTATCCTAGTCATCGTTTCCGGTTTCATTTCTAGCTGGCTCTTAGAAAGTTACTCTCAAATGACGACCCTCGAAAGCCAGTGGGACTCGGGCTTGGGCCCGTTTTCCTATGATTCCACCGGCAAGATTGTGGGTGAAGTGGTTGGGAAGGTAAGTCCAAACAGTACAATGAGAAGATCAAGTCTGCATATGAGCGTCCGCTGGATCGTTGACATGAAAACCCCCCTGATGATGTGTTCTCAGCTGTTCGTGTTTTGAATAGTAAGCCGCACGTGGATGACACAAGATCATCCAGAACGGCAGGAACGACGCCCATTCGCCGATCCAAGCTAGTCACGCAAGCCCAGGCTGAGAGCCAAGTCAGTAAATTAAAGCCTCTTCAAACCGCCGACAGTGAGGAGCACACGTACCGGTACGTGCGAACCAAGGGGGGCAAGAATGGGCAGGAACGGTCGTCTGAACCCATCGCAGTGCACTCTACTCGTCCCTCCAAGCGGACCCAAGGCACCGAGGATTCATGGTCGACTCGGAAGCGAGAGGAAGAAGAAAGCGCGGCAGGAGAGAGCACGGAGGAGCCTGGGCACATGTTTCAAAGGATGATGATTCGGGTATTGAGCAAGCTGGAGGTGGTGATCAAGCACACGATCAAAGGGCTTGCGTTCATTGGGGTGATGAGCTTCTTCCAGCTAGCGATGTCTGTGACGCTGTTCTCGCCGTGGAACTTTGGGATCCGGAACTCGGTGCTCCGGATGATGCGACGGCTCGGCCAGTCGGACCTCGGCCGGCCGCGCCGCCGCCGCCGACCCCAACGGCGTCGGCAGCCTCCTCATCCTCCTCTTCGTCCTCCTCGGCCTCCTCAAAGCTATCCAATCCGTCTGGAAATTCGTCCGCAATTCCTCCCGCTGGGTCCTCCGTAAATCGAAGACGGCGTCCTCGACGTCCGCGCCTCTTATCCCCCCCCCCCCTTTTCTCCCCACTTCTCATTTTCCTCGCGTTTCCTCTCCCTGCCGGATTGTGCCTCTGTTTTCCAACATGTTATTTCTCTCGCCTTATATATATAGAACGTCTTTGTCGTATGTCTTCGATGTAATCTGTACTTACGTTCCTCCGCGTGTCATTCCACTCTGCTTCCGCTACCATACAGCGAAGAATATGTCTTGATGGACCCCACAGCTTTTTTTCTCTCTCTCTCTGTCCCCTTTCCCCCATCGTCATTTTTTTTTTTTATCTTGTCTCTGCTCATAAGAGCTCCATTTTTACGATGAGAAATATCTCGTCTGTTTCTCTGCCTGTTGCAACGCTGTATATATAAGCTGTAATACACCCGACATATCCGCCTGCGAAGTCCAGCTCTGCGTCTCTGTCTTGCTTGCCGTGCGCGGCCGCCCCAGCTGCTCATAGCTGGACAAAGAGCGCGCCCACATGTGTGGGGTCTGGTTCAGATGAAGGAATGCCTGACGAGTGAGTGGAGTTGGGGATGGGAGAAGCCGGAAATGAGCGACGAGAAGAGGGGCGCGGGATGTGTGTGCAAGCGCGGGGGAGCTGCCGCAGACATCATGACTGACGAGGGACGGAGAGGAGGGCTATCTCACCTCTCTCTCTCAGTCGCTGATCTCCTGCTCTTTCTTCCAAGTTCAGACGAGGCGACGACGCGTTCAGTGTGCCTGACAAGTCTTCCCCTCCACCGCGTCCCGCTGTCATCCTTATTTCCGCCTTTCTTCGTTCCTCATCATACCTCATGATCATGATGCGTCTTCACGGCGATGATGCGATCCGCTCCCCGCCTCACTGGTATATCATCTCCTTGTTCCTGATCACACTGCTCGCTATGTCACTCTCCTCGTGTCAGCCGCAGTCAAGCCCATGTCTCATCCTGCCTCCACGTCATGATCCACTCCCGGCGCTTTAATTCATAATCATATATTTCGTATTCCTCAATTGGGTTGACGAGACAGCGTCTGGGCGCCACAGGAATTTGCACACACCCAAACAAGTTGAAGTGGGATGTGAGGAGAGATGGCGAGGATGTAAGGATGCCTGCCGCCTCTCCATTATCCCTCATCATGGTCTCTCATCAATCCTGGCTGGTCCATCTGAAAGGTCACGTCAATGTGACCCTGTCGTGCGCTGCGCATTTCACTGCAACCAAGAACAATACGATAGACCGACCTCGTATCATCAGGTCAAGTCGATTCGATATAAATTTAGCACTCGAGGGCGCCAGTCCTGACTATGAGCAGCGAAAAACATCTTTCTCTGGGTTAGAAGTGGCGACTGAAGCTCGATTAACCACTTGAAGAAGAGAAGACCGCCGTACAGAAAAAAATAACAATGTTTGCGTGCATACCACTAACCTGCTGGCAACATCTTCCAGACAACACACTCAATGTTGAACCATTGGATCTAGCGGTGCCAGTGAAGGATCAGGTGAGGCGCGGCGGGTTACAGCTGAGCGGATTTGCCACCCAACCACGATACATCTGCACCCAGCGCCCACTTCCACAAGAATGGATGGCGGCGCTCCTGTTGCAGCAGAGCCTGACGCGTCGGCCTTTCTTCGCGTGTGAAAGAGTTTCCCGCTGCGTCGTACATAGGTCTTGGCGCGCTGAAGCTTAATGCAGGTTGATTTGCTGCTCAGTAGTGATGGAGTGGGAATAGCCCACCATCCAGCAACTCGAGGAACATCGTCCACTCGGCTTGACAAGTCTAGGATAAACGATTTTCAGTTGCGTGCATCTTTTCTTTCTCTTCTTGTTCGCATCATTGAGGGAGTGCAACGAATCAAAGGAATGCCACTCAACGCCTGAGCGAACACACATGAATGCGTATTGAGATGCTCATCGCAGCAGCGCGTCAACATGTTGAGAAGCCTCCCGGAAAGAGGTCACATCCACTCGGATGGCCTGGTAACGGACGGTGTTCATTTATAATACACAAGAACTGCTGTCGCGTTCGCACCCGCGGAGCCACCTCTGTCTCACACCCGACCGTCTTCTCTAGTCTTGGTAGCTCGAGTGAGCGCACACGGAGTGAAGAATCATTTCTTTAAATGGGCCGCCGAGTAGATCTGAGGGGATATTCCACTTCCAGTCTTCGTGCTGATGGGCATATGGGGGCGGTGTGATCGCAATCACTTGGAAGTATCATTCAACGAGATAGAGTATGTGCCGGTTGACTTGAAGGCGGCCTTGTAGCTGAAGGCCAGCGGTCGAGGATATAAAATCAGGCGGACCAGACACCCGTCATCTCATCATCAGCATCCATCACAGCTTCCTTGCATTCACCCAAGCCTCC